>JAPXFQ010002718.1:1800000-1962500 GCA_028564705.1 Apricaphanius iberus | reverse complement strand
ACTCACTCAGGATTACCTGAGTGAGTCTCAACTATTGTCTTAGTTTACCTTCACCTCATTTGTATCTTCTCATTATTTAAAGAGAATCCTATTCTCCTACCCTCGGACCCTGGAGGAGCTACTACGACAGGTCGCCAGCCTTCACGAGTCGCCTTCCCCTCCCTCCCTCATCATCGTCGACGGACTGAACGGCTTCCTGCGGGACTCGGCCACCGGCAGCCACCCTGGCTTCCATTCGGGAGAGGAGTCCTGCGCCGCCCATCTGTCCGCGCTGCTTTGCGACACCGCTGCTTTTCTCACGGAAGTCCTCGAGCAGAGGGGGTCCAGCTCGGCCCCATGTCGCGTCATAGCCTCCTTCCTCGCGGATGTGGACGGCAGGCAAGAAAGCGGGGATGGCTCAGCCACCGACGCACTTCTGGATGTTCTGGACCGCTATTTCCAAGCTCGCTGCACTCTGGACCGGGACAGAAGCTACGAAGCTGAAGCGGCCGCGGCGCGGGAGGTGTGGCAAGTATACCTTTCCGGAAGGAAAATCCCAGAGGACTGTGAAGACGGGCCGGCTTTAGCACAAGAGTGGAAACTCTTCGCTTTTCCTGACGGTTTAATAGAGTTTATGTCAGTTGAAACCGTCTTCGCGTCCAACGAAGTTGCTTTCAAAAGGTTGTGGTTTGAATAAAAACATTCCAGAGGTCATCCACACCACAAAATAACAATGTAATGTAAAAAAAAAGTGTCCCAAATGTTTTTTCTATTAAATTCCCCCCAAAAATGCATGAAAGCACACGCTGCTGGTTGGTATGTTTCTTTACTTTGTGTGTTTCTCTGTCAACGTTTTACAATTGGCTCGCTGTTGAATTTGAATCAGTTCTGCACTTACTATCAGAGTATAACTCAGAATATAAATGGTTTGAGCTGCAGGTAAAATGGTTCAAACGACACGGTTGCAGAGAAGTAGCCGTATGCGGCAGTCTTTTCCGTTCTGTTTTCCAGAACGTTCTTGCTTGTGTAAGAAATAAATGTTTTGTAAAGATTTCTGTGGTTCGTTCGTAGCTTTCCTTGTTTGTAAAAGAAGACTTCATCACTTTTTAGTTTCATATGTTTTTGTTTTTTTTATTCAAAATATAAAGCATTTTTAAAGCTAATTTATCTTTTTATATGTAAATAAAAAGTATGAAAAAACATTTGATATAATACAAATTTAAAAATTCAAGTCAGCAAGGATATGGAGAAGCATTAAAACGTCTTCTCTGTTACATCATGCTGACCTAAAACAAATTTTTACACACACACACACACAAAAAGAAAGCTTAAGAATTCAGTAATACAATTCAATACAATTTACAAATTTATATGGAACAGGTTTAACCTTAACAGCAAGCAGATACACTTATTAAAAAGGTCATGGCAGTCAATCAGAACGGCAGTAACCTGGAAAATTCTTAACCAGATTCTGCCCTTCAGAGGGTAGCGTTAGCTCAGTGATGTACAAAAAAAGATTGAACAAATACAGGTGCCTTAGTATTTTAAAGCAATGCTACAGAACCTACAGTATTAAGAATTTCACTGAATGTACTTTGAAATTCTGTTTTTGCATAATTAAAAAACTTTAGAATAATTTCCATTTTTTATACCAATATTGTAGTTTTTAAATTGAGAAGTTACATGGTGGTGAGCATTGCTAGATTTGAAAAAAAAAAAAGAGTGCCCTGGACTGCTGCTAGTTTCGGTGCCCTATTCTGCCCCCCAATACCTTTGATTGGTAGGGCGACATATTAGAAGGTACAAAATGATGGAAGACTGGTTTAAAACATCTGCCAGATTTCTCCATGTTGGTCCCACAAAGATGTATTATGATTGTGAAACATGCTCTGTACAAAACGGAAAAAAAAAAATCCCCACCACACTCAAAAACCCCCCAAAACAACTCAGGGTCCTGGGCTACTGCCGCTGTAAACTCTTTCCTAAGTCTGGCCTCGGCAGTGAGTTCTGTAATGTAATTTTTTGGTATAGTCATTGACTCCCAATGATGATGCCAAACACGATTAGTAAACCCAACGAGAGGAAATTACACAGAAATTAAATTTTAATGGGCACTAATTTCACAATCAATGAATTATGATAATATTGGTATTTTTGTGTGGAACAAACTTTCCAAGATATTTTGGAATTTGACGAGAATGTTGCTCTTATATCTGAACATGAAACTTTTTTTTTTAAATGACTGTGACTCAAAATCAATTTGTGTTCAGTGTTGATAACTATTGTTAGCATGCTAACACGCTGAATGAAGATTTTACGTAAGGAAGATTATTACTTAACAAACAGCATACTCGCTGTACGCATATTAGCTAGTTAACATTGTTAGCGAAGAGGCATTGCTGCTGGTTTAATCCAATCTTTTGGTTGCCTGATAAAATGCAAGTGTATAGCCCAGAGAATTAAAAAAGGTATAGCCTACAGATGCAGACTCTCGACATAGCTTTCAAGGCCCAACAACTAAAAACCCTTTTCGGTTGATGTGTGGCATCTTTTCCGGTTGGTGGACGCGCAAAAAAAAAAAATCTTCCGGTTTAAACCTCCATATGGAATAATAGACATCGTAAATGTTCCTGACTTGTCGGTGCAGTTTGAATAGAGGGTGGGTTAGATTTTCAGACATTGAAGCAACATTTTTAAGAACTAGAAAACGACTGACTAGCCCAAAAATAATGCCTGCACCCAGATACTTCTTCAGATTTAGGTTAGACTACTATAGGTAGACTAAAATATGAGGTAATAGTGAAGGGGATTATTGTTTATGCTTTGGTAAAAACATTGTTGACAATAAAGAAATACCAGTGACAGAACCCTAGGACATTCTTTCATTTCACCACGCCTGTGGTGTTGATGTGTCATAGCAGTTCTGCCACTGAAGAAGAAACAGAGACACAATTATTTTGAATATGAAACGCTGGAAACCCTTTTTCTGATCTAGTCTGAAAGATGTGGTGGACAGGTATCCAAAATACTGAATATGTGTTTGAATCACAGTTTATATTGTTTAATATGTAAGTGTCATGTCCTTTACAGAATATCCAAAGTATGATTTTGCATGAGTTCTTTAACTGGTGTCCGTCAGCTCCGTTGGTATTTGCTTAACAGTTGATGAGAGGCTATTGGCCTGGGGTGAATGTCCAAATGTTGTTCTCCAAGCCATTTGAAGTTAGGATCCTCTCAGCCATCATCGTGGATAGGGTATTGCCTCACCAGGAAAGGTCTTCTATGAAGAGGCATCTCATTTTTGTAGTCATTGGCATAGATAACCGCTTTGCCAACGTCGTCAGCTCTGCTCATAGGACTGTAATCCATGGAGACCCCAGAGTCTGCAACTGCCATGTATGTGTATCCAGGATCCTTGGTTGTCCAGGGATGGTTTGGGTACTCGAAGCTGGACTGGGATGAAAGGTTCCCAGATCCAGAGCTTTGCTGCACAGAGCCCAGGTCAGAGTGAGATTCGCTCATGGTTGTCTTTCTGGAGGCAAAAAGCACCCCAAGGGGTAAGGTTTCTTCGAGAGTGTCCTCTATATGCTCTTCGTTGCGTCTGTTGCCACTGAGGGTGATGTAGGTATCTTGAGATTCCAGCAGAGAACACTGGGAGCTTGGAACGGGGTGCTGTTGGAACTCGCGTAGACGATCCAAAAGCCAGTGCTCATGTAGTGGAGTTCTCCACCCGTTTGTTTTGACGGAATCAACCACGTCCTCTGACTCTCGGTCAAGAAGACTTTTCTCTAAAACTCTGTCCTCATCTCTGACAAGCGCCAATGCTTTAGAGGCCTTTGGTGGAAGAGGTGGAGAGGACAGGGGAGGGCAAATGTTGAGTTCAGAGAGTACCTCCAGTCGAGAAGGGCATTCTTCAGAGAGAATGAAAGGGGAAGTCAGCCATAAGCTTCCACTGGTCTGTCCTAACCACTCCTATTTTAGAAACAATTAATTATGAGAGGATGGTCACAGTAAGCACAAAGCCAAATGCTTAAGACGTCCACAGAACCCCCCAGAATTTTTGTCTTACCTGGAAGTTTCCACCATAAACTGTGAAAAGACCTTGGAACTTCCCATCAGGAGTTGGAATAGCTGGCCAAAGTTTCTTGATTAGGAACCTTAAAACAAAAAGAACTGAATGCTGCATTTCCAAATGTTCAATTTGATAGTTTTTAAAATTTTTGAAACATGATTACGTGGCTACAAAAATAAGACATATGTTTGTGTGTTCCAAGTATACTGACTTGTGATGGGACAGAAGCATAGCAAGACAGAGCAGAACAAGGATGAAGGAGACGATGAAGGTCAGGGACACAATCAGTGGGTCAAGCTCTGTAAGGTACAAAGCAAGAACAGGTTGTGTCCAAATCATTTTCGTCATCAGGTCCACAGTACTCACAGAGCCCAAAATACATTTTCTGAAAACTAAATGCAAAAAAAATGTTTTTTTTAAACCTATTAAAGAGTAATGTAGTCAGGTCAACGTGCAAGGAGTTTTACATGGCAGAAAAAAAGGGTTTAGCATATTTTTGTCTTCATAATGGCAAAGTGACCAATTTGTAACGTTTAGGAAAACAACATTTTGGTCCATCTAAGAAAGAAAGGGGTCGATTAGGGTCAGTGTGTTTGAACTCGCTGATTTCATTTAGCCTTGTTCAATAGTTTAAAGCAAATTTGGGTTCACTCAAGACTTCTACCATTATAAGATATTGTTTTCTCAGCAAAAAAGAAAGTTTCCATATACATTAACAACCTTTGCTAGCATGACGAATTTTGTAACTTTCTCGGACTGACTGTCCAAAATCCGGAACACACTTTGGACAACCCCTGATCAAAATCTTTCAATGTGCAGTAAAGATGTCATACGGTATACGTAACGATGTTTTTAGCATGTTCCCATTTTGCTGTGATTCAATGCGTATTCCATTGTAAATACAGTATGATATATGTTGATATAGAGTATCCACCTGCAGGCAGGGTCTCCATGAACACAGGGTCACTCCAGGCGCTCCAGTAGCCACCATAGGTGATGCCATCCAGGTTCACGCGGACCTGAATCCTGTACTTTGTACCAGCCTCAAGGCCCCTCAGAATTGTCTCAGAGCAGGCTTGTATCGCCTCCACCTGCAATGAAGATTATTTTTCTTTTCAGTAAACAGCTTGAGGCATACAATGTAAATTCTTCAAAGTGAGGTCCCGTGAAGTCACTAGAAACCTGCGCAGCGTGACTGTCTGCCGGAGCGTAGAGAACCTCATAGATCATGCTGTCGTCCATGTACTTGAGAGAAGGTGGCACCCAGCTCACATTTAGCTGACCCGCATGGCCCGTGTTGCTCACTGTCACATTCTTGGGAGGGTCGAGTAGAACTGCCAAGACAAAAAAAAAAAAACAACAACATATGTTTAATTAAAAAAAAAAATGTTTTACTCCAAGAAGTTTTGCCATCAGAAACACAATAAACTAGGTTGTTGCATTTAGAGTGTCTAGCAAAAGTATTTGGTTGCCATGAGTCAGAGCTTTGCCGCAGTTACTTTACACATCTAGAGGTTGAAACTTTTCAGTATAATTTTTAGCAAAGCGGCTCAGTCAGGTCTGATGTATAGTTCGTCAGTTTTAAAGTTTTGTTCCAGATCCTCTACTGTTCCTTCATAGCTCTTAACATGGCTGCTTGTTTAGGGCTGTTGTCCTGCCTGGAAGGAGAGCCTCTGTGCCAGTCTCAAGTCTTTTGTAGCATCTTACACCTCTAGAATCGCCCTTTATATAGCTCAACTTTTACCAGTTTCCCCGCCCCTACAGATTGACACAGCATGACACTGCCACCACCATGTGTCATCAGGTTAATGATTAAGTTGGATAGCTTTTCAAGGGCATTGGCTGTACTGGATTTTATTTCGGAATATTAGAGTGAAGGGGCTAAACACAAATGCACCTAAAGCACTGTAAACTTTTATTAGTTAAACAGTTTTTACAGACATATCGTTTGACCTCAGAATTACATGCCATCTTTAGTCCAACACATTTAGAGAACATCAATAAACTTGTTGAACATTGTGGTTGGCGGTGTCATCACTTACACAGTAGCTCAATGAGGAGGCTGCGATTGTAGATCTGGATCCCCTCCCGGTAAACCTGGATGACCAGTTGGACAAACATCTGAACCCGATTCAAACGGCAGACGAAGAGCCTTTTGCCACCTGCTGAAGGCAGGACGTCCAGCGGGCATGTGCTGCTGTTCTCATTTCTGCTCAGAACACAGGAAGACATCGTAGGTTCAGAAAAAAAAAAGATGTGGGATGTTATTCATGTGTTTTAGACAGAGTTGACTTACTGGTAGGCATATGTGAAGGAGTACTGATCCACGGAACCAGCCCTCTCCTCATCTTCCTCCCAGAAGCAAGCAAAGTCCTTCTTGGTCTCTGCAAAGCATTTGGGGTTCTTTGGTTCCTCTTTAAGAAGCATGGAAGCTACACAGAAAGAAAGAGCAAGAGTGAGATCCAACATCATGATCTCTTGAATGCTAAAACACAAACCGGAATTTCTTCTTGCGTGTTTTTAATTAAGTTCTATTGGTTTATATTCATTTCATACTCCGTACAGCTACAATAACAACAAGATAAAGCGGATCCTACCTTTCTTCTGAAAATCCTGCGCGCCTTGAACGTCTCCAGCGGCGCAGAACGCCAGGTAAAGTACCACCAGTCGGAGTTGATCACATGTCATCCTTTAGTCCTGTCTGTGCACAGAAAGGCCCGGACTCTCTACCGTCCACCTGCATCCCTGGACAAGCAACTGTCAGAAACCCGCGCGCCGCAGCCAATACTGAGGCTTTGTTTTTTTGTCTTTCCTTGCTCTCCAGATATGACTGAGATGGCGCAACGCGGCTTCGCGCCTGCTTGACCGCGATAAGAGGTAGCGTTGAGCTGTTTACGTTGTACAGTCGGAGGACAGGAGGTGGGGCGAAAAACAAACCGTAAGAGAACTGTTTTATTCAGTTTTTTTTTTTTTTTTTTTTTTTGAGGGGTGGGTGGATTTACGAGCCTGTGGCTTAGATCCAAATTGCGCGTAAAAATGCACCAAACGCATTGATAGATTCAGCGCCCCGCAAAACTACTCATACCCATAGATTTTTTTTTAAACAAAAAACTGAGAAACGCTGCTGCCATATAGGCCTACTGTAAATGCATGTACATATATTCAACTTCATTCTGACACCTTTAAATACATTTAGAAGAAGCAAAAGAGATTCATCGCTGAGCTGAAAAAATGAACTAATCCTGCACGTCAAAATAAGAGTGGGAAGAAGAAAGCCCAAAGAAGTCCTGTTTGCAGTTTGCCACAAGCCAAGACACAAAAAACACCTGGAAGGAGGTGCTCTGATCGGAATTTTTGTTGAAGTTTTCATGCATGGTGTGGGGGGACATCTAATCCCAGTAGTTGATCAGAGCAGATGAAGAGATGAATAATGTAACTTTTTAGAGTTTGTAACACACTTCAGACTGAAGCCCTAAGACAGGGGTGTCAAACTGATTTCCAAATTGGGCCACATTATAATAATGGAAACTCGTTCATGCATTTAACCTTTGTTGGATTATTTACTGCACAGCGAGCCCACTGCTCTGCCTAAAAAGTCAATCAGACAGCTGCAGCAGATCCAGAAAACTGGATCCTCACTAGAACCAAAAAAGTAGAGCAAATCACCACACTTATAACGTCCTTACTCTGGCTTCCTGTAGCTCAGAGAATAGAAATACAAAATACTTTTACTAGTTTATAAATCACTGAATGGCATTGCGCGAATTAGACCAATCAGGTGCTCTAATTCCATCCTACTAGGAATTAGGTATGGTGATGCAGCTTTCAGTTTCCAGGCTCCTCTAATCTGGAGCAAACTTCCAGATGACTGCAAAGCTGCTGAAACAGAGTTCTTTAAATCAAATCAAATGTGTGTGTCTCGTGTTTTTTTTCTTTATCACCCAAATTACGTAAAGCACCTGTTGTTGAAAGTGTGCCATACAAATAAAACTACAGTAGACTTTTTCCCAAACCCTGATTGTCAAGGCATGTTGTGTTTGCTTCAGAGGATTGCAGTTCAGCAAAAGCCTGTTAATCAGCCATCAACTGAAATAAATTGTAACAAAGCAGGGAAACATCAAAAACATGCAGGCCAGTCTGCCTCAAGCAGCAGGTTGGAAAAACATCGAATTAGGATCGCTCTTCTAAAATGTTTGCTTCATTTGGTCAAAAGTGGTTTTTTTTTTTTTTTTGCTTGTTCAAAAATGTTAATAGATGCTTTATACGAATAATTAAAAGTAAAAAAAAACAACTGTTTTCCATAAAAAGCTACAGTTTGGTTACCTTTTTAAAAAGAGCACGAGTTGTGAGTTAGAATGACCCAGACCGAAATCCAATCTTGATATTGTAGAGGAAATGAAGAAAATATTTTCCCTTTACTTATTAATTATTATCTCGTTTGTAATGATCTATTACATACAATCTAAATGAAATATAGGCTGTAGCAGTTTGTTATACAAGATGTGCAAGAGAGATCAAACACTTTTGCATAGATAGATAGATAGATAGATAGATAGATAGATCAGGCTTATGGTTTCAATGGTTAGGACCCTGACTGATCCACGACAACTTCATGTAACTCAAACAACACACAAGAGGAACGCTTAAACGGTTTCTTATCTCCTTTTCTGCAGCCGCATGTTTTCATCGCGTCGGCAGCATTATCAGAGGTGCAGAGATCCATGCTTCTGCATTCGTGATAAGTGCTTCAACCAGGAGGTGGGGGGGTGATGGAGATGTGGCAGCCCATCCCCGTCCGTTCTGAGTGCAATTCTGCACATATTTACATCACTGGGTGCGGGGCGCTGATGTAATTATAAAGCTGATGCTGTAACTCAGAGAAAACATCCAGTAAGAGGTAACAGTCTATATAAGCTTCTGCACGAATCCACACTGTACGGCAGCGTAAGGCTAAAGGTTGAGAAAAGTTCTTTGCCCCGGCTGTGCACGGAAGCTCGTTGTTCCTGTGCTTGAAAGGAAGAGGAAACCACAATTATTGTGGTTTCTCTGCGTTTCCGGATAAAACATTTTAAAAAAATGACTTTATGTTATGGATTGAGAGCCAAAATCTGTGGTCATAAATCAGACTCGAGATGTTTCAAAGGTTTTAACCATAGTGCAGTGCACGCTTCAGGTTTCTCAGCCTTCAGAAAACGGTTAAAGATAAGCAATGTAGTGAGCCATCATCTTTTGTGAAACAGCAATTTGATTACTTTGTTTTTCTTTTCTGTATGGCTCAATGTTTCAAATCAAACAGTTTAATATCAGCTAAAAAGAGACTGAGTAAATACAAAAAGCAGATTTCAAAATGTCATTTATGCAGGAAAAAAAAGCTATCCAACCAAACAGACCCTATACATAAACATAATCTGTAATAACCACATTGTTTTATGTCACCCAGACGTGGGGAACCAAGAAATCACTTGAATAAAACCTGTTCCACAATTCTGGAGTAAGATGAAATATATATATATATATATATATATATATAGATATTTATATTAAGAAAAAAGCAACACATCAAGCCCGCATCTAAAGAACTTCATGAACAAAAGAGAAAATCACTTGGATTCATCAGTTTGGAAGGCATAACAAAGCTAATTGGAATTCAATCAAACCACAATAAGGAATCATCAAAAAATTTCTCCACACATTAAGAAGATATTAAACGGTGGTTATACTTCACAGAAGTGAATGACCTATCAGAAATTACACCAAGATCGATCGTCAACCCATCCATAAGGTCAAAGAACAGCGTCTTGTAGTTTTCTGGAGGTTTTTTTCGGATTGGAGGAGCATTAAAAACAAAAAATGCTTCTCCACGTTTGGTTCTGATTCTGGGGATGCAGAACAGACTTCAATCAGAAGATCCAAGGGGTCTGGAAGGTTGATACACTAATAACAGATTTGTTATGTGTTTTGCCGCTAAGCTATTTAATGATTTATAAACTAGTACAAATATTTTGAAGTCTATTCTCTGTGCTTCAGGGAGCCAGTGTAAGGACTTTGAAACCGGGGTCAGGTGCAGCTGTCCGATGAACTTTTTAGGTAGAGCTGTGAGGACAGTGTTGCAGTAATCAATCCGACTAAAGATAAAACCATGGATGAGTTTCTCTAGGTGTTCTCGAGATGCTACACCTTTAATTCTGGAAATATTCTTTTTGTAATTGTCGTATGATTCTGGAGGTTCAGGTGTGAGTCCATTAATATAGCCAGATTATGGGCTTGATCAGCAGTTTCTAGCTGTATTAACTGTAGCCTGGCCCTCAATAGTTCCTATTTAGGTCCAAAGACAATTCAGTTTTATTTCTTTTGTGGAGAATCAATTTTTTTCTCTGCATTTACTTGACATTTGAATGGGTTAAAAATCACCTGGTGACCGAATGTAGAGTTGAGTATCATCTGCCTAGTTATGGTAACTAATCTTATTACTTGTTATAATATGGGTTAACTGGAGCACATCAATTTTAAATAGGAGGAACCCCAATATGGAGCCCTGGGGGACCCCATACATGATTTCAATCTCTTGCCTATTGAAAAGTTACCATTTGACACAAATAAGTCTGTTCTTGGGGTAAGAATCAAACCAGTTGTATCTTGCATCAGTCGTCAGTGTATAGATACCATTTTTGGTATTAGCCTAAGTTATGATTTAAGCAAGTTATTGTTATACACTAACAGAGGATATATGTGATCACAGACTCATGACACAGCAGGGTGTGTACTGACCACTGCTTTGGAGGGAAGGGATTGCTTAAAGGACCAGTTATCATCATCATACAGTTCTGGTTCATAATGACAGTTAATGGTCAGGACAGACGGTGATAACAGAGTAGTCACATAACCCAGGACATTGCAGCTACTGACCTGAAATGAACCAATCAAAGGAAAAAATAAATTTTCTTCCATTAAAACTGAACTCAAGAGAGGCGAGAATCAACGGCCACATTCGTGGTGAAGGAAAAAGTATTTTAATATGCACGGTAATCGTGGCAGACATTTGAACAAACATTTAGCATAATTTAATTTCCTCTAAAGATAAATGTAATTTCTAACAGTAAAGGGGAAGAAAGTGGCACCTTTCACCAGCTGACACCCTGGAGGCCAGGACTGGTCCTTTACAGAGATCCCTCCTATCTGAAATCTCTCTCACACACACTCACACTGTTTCACTTTAAGAGAACATTAATATTGTCAATAATAACATTATTTATGGCACTGTAAATCACTCAGTCAGTACAAACACAGACTTGCATTCCCCAACTGTTTTTAGGGTAGCTGTATGTGTCATAGTAACATGATGTGGCTGAGAGTCAACGCCTCGCGGTTGGATGATTGAGGATAAAATCATAAAAGAAGGGGGTGGGGGGTGGGGGGGTGACTAGTGCATGTTTGTACAGTAAATCATAACATTTTACGATCAGCTTGAGTTTTTGAACCCTGGTCCTCAAGGCGTACTGGCCTGCATGTTTTAGATGTGTCCCTGCTTCAGCACCACCTGATTTCAGTTGATGGTTGATTAACCAGCTTTTTGCTGAACTGTAATCGTCTGAAACAGGCATGTCAGAGCAGGAAAGCATCTAAAACATGCGGGGCAGCTTACCTTGAGGAAACACAGGATTAGATGACTTCTGTTGAAAGGTAAGTTAAAAATTGCTGACAGTAATACAGTATCTTTTGAAGGTAAGCAAAACATGCCCTTTTAAACATTTACTTGCCTCCTTAGCAAAGATGCATACAAATTCCTAAAGTAAATGCATATTTAATGTAGAAGCAAAATCGGACATTAAAAAATGTCAAGCCTTTTGAGGTAAGGTGCACAACAAGGGCCCGGGTGGGATTCGATCCCCCAGACACCTTGGATTCATCAGTTTGGAACAGTCATGTGCGCTAGCTAGTCTCACACTTTCATTTGAGTAAACTTTTTATTCAATAAGGTAAAAGAAACCCCCAAGTTTTTTATTTATTTTTATTTTTTTTAAACAGGCCCACAGGATAACACATCCTCCACAGCACCTTACTAGTTTTCTGAAATCACCTCCAAACAACCATCCATCCATCCATCTTCTTAACCGCTTATCCAATTCAGGGTCACGGGGCAGCTGGAGCCTATCCCAGCAATTATCAGGCGTTAGGCAGGGTACACTCTGAACAGGACGCCAGTCTGTTGCAGGGCCAACACAGAGAGACAGACAACCATTCACACTCACATTCATTCAATTTAGAGTGATCAATTCACCTATCATGCATGTTTTTGGACTGTGGGAGGAAGCCGGAGTACCCGGAGAGAACCCACGCATACACGGGGTATGAACATGCAAACTCCATGCAGAAAGACCCTGGGCCGGGATACGAACCCACGACCTTCTTGCTGCAAGGCAACAGCGCTAACCACTGCGCCACCGTGCAGCCCCTCCAAACAACCATTTAGATGGTTGATATAGAGACTTGTTGGAGACCAAGATGCCATAGTGAGCTTTGGAGATGTTCTACCTGTTTACAATCATGGTCAGGGCGTGTAGTTTAAAACAAATATGATTCCAGCCAAGCAGCCTGTGAGATTTAGGCCTCTGGGTCTCATCTAATTTAAATCGTAGGGAAATAGAGACCTATCCTACCAACTAGAAGTTCGTAGAACCTCTGATCAACTTAGAAAAAGTAAGGTACAGATTAGAAAAATTTATTCCACGACTAATATATTTTAAAGAGGTTGTTGGGGTAACCAAAAACAAGCCTAATTCCATTATCGGGACCTTGTGGTACGCGTTGCTTTCTATTTCTCCAATAGAACCTTTTTAGGAACTAAACAAGTTCCTGCTTTGCGGTATTTACTCGGAAATAGCCTGGTAGAGTCGCTGAGCGGGACTTGTGGTTTACGCTCCTTATTCAGTTGTTGATCCCTAGTTCTTTTATTTGCTGTGTGCACCTTTTGGTTGTCTTTGCAATTAAAGGATCAATTTTGTATGGAGAGTTATGCTGCATTCCAGTTAACTTTTCCAAGTCGGAAATCTCGCAGTTGTCTCGCGTCATTTCACAGTGACACGCCCTCTTTAGGTTGGAATATACGATCTCCAACTCGGAGCTTTGAGAGTAGACCGAGTGGAGGGGGAGCAAGTCGGAAACAAAGATGGCTGCGCCCGTAAATGGTAAATGGACTGAACTTATATAGCGCTTTTCTAGTCTTACTGACCACTCAAAGCGCTTTACATTGAAGCCACATTCTCCCATTCACACTCGCATTCATACACCGACACCCAACATGGCTCGGTAGGACAATGTAGAATTTGGGGGTTAAGTGCCTTGCCCAGGGGCACATCAACATGTGACCGGAGGAAGCTGGAATCGAACCTACGACCCTCCAACTACTCTACCACTGAGCCACAGTCGCTCTCTCTCGCTCTCCAAAATAGCTGTGGTTCGGTGGAAAAGGTGCAGGCTGGATTCGAACCCTTAACTCCCAAAGCAGTCTAAAATGTTATCAGTGAGCCAAAGGGACTACTTGACAATAAAAAAGGGCCAGGGCATGTTATTAATTAGAATTGCACATCATCAATTGGAACTGTAAACTTGAAATACAAATATGACAGCACACACTTATCATATTGACTTGGTTTCCTTCTGTTTGCGAAAGGACGTAGCATACTCAGCCTGCAGCCCTCCCCTTCTCTTCCCCTCCCCACTTAGCTCCAGTAGAGTACCTAGCAGCTGCTACGGTTAGCTTAGGCTAATGTAAGGCTAAGAGTTTGGACTTCATCTTTGGAAACTATTCTAGGCCGAAAAAAATCTGTTATCTTTGTGCAAATCACTGCACAGAGGACTGCTTTATCAACAAAAGGCTTTTTGATAGTGGATTAATAAGCAGATTGGCCCTAAAAGCAAGGGTACTCCAATCGGAACTTGTAGAGGTAAGAACTGTAACTTGGCATTTCTAACTCCGACTTCAAAACGTAGCTTTATATTTCTGTGATTTTATGTTTGCAATGTAAAACGTAGCTTCATTTATCTTTGCATTTTTTTTTCAATGCAGAACGTAGCTTCATATTTCTGTGCTTTCATGATTCCGATGCAATGCGCGGCTTCAAATTGATTAATATTTATAAAAAGGTTAAATATTACAGAGCAGATACTTCTTTAAAAACGTCAGAATTCTCTGGTTCTTCAAAAACTGTATTTTCAGGGTCGGACAGCGGATCATTTGCGTGTCGTCCTACGATCTCCAGTGTTCCCATTGTTCACCAATGTAATTTTTTTTCCTAAATACTAAAATGCAACACACTGAAAACTTCTGTAAACCATCTGAGTCCGACTCTACGCCGGTATCTGACGTTCTGCAGGGGGAGTATCACAAAGGGTAGGAGGGCTTATTTTGAGTTCACACCGCCCCAAACGTCATCAGTTGCGGCAGGATTACATGTAAAGTCTATGGTTGAGTCTGTCAGTCTCTGCGGTGCGTTGGCTCAGTCTACTTTTCAAGCGTTACTTGCGTTTCAAGCGGCAACGTAGCAAATGCAAGCAACGCAGAAGTTCAGCTAGCTGAACTTTCGACGGACTTGAAACAGTGCGGCAACCAATCAGAGCGTCTCACTGTAGTGACGTTGTCTGATGTCGACAATGTCTAGCCAATCACAACCCGCTTCGGTTTAAAAAAATGTATATATGTCAAACTACATGCGTTGAGAGCGTTAGTTGACGCAGACAAAGTGTGTGGTCTGAACGCACCATTAGAGAGGCTCAGGCGAATATCAAGGCGTCAAATATCAGTGATGAGAAGGCAAAATTCTTTAAGGTGGATTTTGATATATACAGGATTTTCAGAATGAATTAGGTTAAAAATGGTACTGTGTACCTGGAATAAGCATAATACCCCCCTCTCCCTTTAAATAGAGCAGCTGATAATTTCCCGCAACATTTTTTTGCAGTCGCTGAAGAGGCTTTCTACTTCCGCTAATGAATTAGCATTAATTCAAGTCTGAAAACATCACTTTAATTAAATAATTTCACATTTTAATGCTCACTATGAAATGTACTGAAGCTATACAGCGAACTAACATGCATAAATCAACATAGAGTCGGCGCATTTATACTCTGCACCACACATCCCAAGCAGACAGTAAGAAAAACTCTCAGAGACTACTTATGAACTTATAATCAAATCAACCCCATACAGCAATAATATAATATACTCACATATCATTTAGGCACACATACAAATGCTGTGGAACAGCAATCTGTAGTTTGGCTAGTTAGGAAGAACTGATGTGGTGCAGGCTGAATTATAAACAGGGCAGTATTCTGTGGATGCCTTAATCGCGTAAAAAAAAAAAGTAGTTTATTCCAGGAATTAAATTGACCCGCGTTAATGCTTAAATATGTATAGTTCTAGCAGTTTTTTTGCAAAAAGATAGCCATGTTAGCCTTTTCTGGTGACATATGACATCACTCTTGGCTGATGGAAAAGAACCGTAACGTGCATTGCTTTTTGGTCTGGTTACTACTGTTTATGTCAGAACCAGTGCGATTATGGCACCAGATATCGGTATTCATCCCTATCTAAAACCTGCAGGACAGTAGATCTCGAGGACCAGGGTTAAACAGCTCTAATCATGCAACAAATTCTTCTCTCATGTTATCTAAAAACATTTTCTACAACTGAAGGTTGGATTTATGCTACTGTGATAAAAGATTAATTTATTTGTAGCGTATTTCATGCTCAGCTTCACCACAGGTTCCATAAGTTACTGTATTTTCTTCAACCTTCCGTCAGAAATATCCCAGATATTATAAGATAACTTTGGTACAAAAGAAGCTTTCACATCCCCCCCCTCCCCCCTACAATATAAAATATGTTTTAAACAACCTGTAGAGTAAATCTTGATGTGGTAAAAGTGTTGTTGAATGTGTACATAGTGCTGAAGGCTTCTAAAGAGTGGGAACCTAATTATTACATAGTACAGATTGTTTTTTATAGAAATCCAGAAACCAATATCCTATCACTGTAAACATTAAATTATGATTGGTTAGGGACGTTTTTCCTTGGAACGAGTCTTAGGAAGGATACAGCACATAGTTTTAAGTTAGAACACCAAAAAAAAAAAAAAAAACACAGACAGAAAGAAACACGGCGGACATCTTTAAAGGAACCGACAGTCCTGTTGGTTCAAGATAATCTCAGTTAACCGTTCTCTGGTTGGGACGTAGAAGAAGAGGTCCAGGCACAAAGTGTGAGTTGTTCTTCATACGAGTTATCAGTGTATGTGTGAGTGGCAAACTGTGAGTGTTGGGAAACTTCATTAAAAAGGCACATTGGTTAGCAAGCGCAGGCACCGTGGCTTTCTGAAGAGTCTTTAAAGCCCTGGTTCCTGTGGTTGGCTGTAAGGCTGGTTTCCTCCTCCATGGTCTCGTTCATCTTCTCACAGATTATGTCAACGAGACGCTCAAACACTTGCTTGACGTTGATGTTGTCCTTGGCGCTGGCCTCGAAGAACTGAAAGCCTGGAAGCAAACGGCAGAGGAAATCAGTTTAATCTATCATAGACACATTGAACTAATACCTACAGTGGCTCTTTTTCACATTTCGCTGCATTGCAAATACTAATTTTAGCTATACCTCACAGAGACGTGTGAGATCAACAGATTTGAAGTAATAACTGTGGAGGAGGAAAAAAAGCCATGGGTTGGGCTGTCACCATAAACAATAAATCAATGAATCTCATGTTAAAGTCAAGTGATCATTTCCGTTTGCATGCATTTGTATGCTTGTTTCTTTTCTCTCTGTGTCTTTACACCAAAGAGAACTGCTTCACTCTGTTACACCAGCCTTCTCCAGCTCATCATCTTCTCATTTCACTAACCTAAGGAGTAACGAACACCTGTGTTAGTTATTTGTACAGTCTGTTTCTACAGGAGTGTTGAATGAGAGCCCGGTGAGGCGTAGGCAACCCAGAGAGATGGTAGATTCCAGATGAACAGAGATGTAATTGGTTTCAAAGCCAGATGCAACCGAATGCATGTGTGCGGAAGCCATAGGCATCACCATTCCTCTTTTACCCCCAGTAAACTCACACACTGGAGAAAACCATGCAGCAACGACGGATGATGGGATTATAAAAGGAAGAGAAGTCAAAAATATCTAATGGTGCACTCACACCTGGCAAAACTTCAACGTCAAGAGACCCAGGATTACACATAAAGTCTATGGTTGAGGCCGTCAGAGTCTCTTCAGCACTTTGCGTGCGTTGGCCGCATCATTTAAAAAAAACTTTTCCTGCGTTTCAAGCGTCAAACTGGCAAAAGGCATAAACGCAGAACTTCACCCAGCTGAACTTTTAGTTCTTGCTGCGCTGAATCAACTAATCAGAGAGTCTCACTGTAGTGACGTCGCCCATCACGATCCGCCATTGTTTAAAACATCCGGCAGAGAAAGGCCTGCCAACGCGCTTTGCAAGCTTCAGCCTTGAAATATATCGCCCCCAAGGTTTTTTGACGCTGATAAAGCGTGATGTGTAAACGCACCATAACGCAATCTCTAAAGTCAAATAAAGCATAATACATGCTTCATCAAGCAGTTAGTTTTTCTATAGAGATCTGAGCATTGTGATGTGCAGCATCGTGGAGAGTCTCACGAGGCGGAGGGGGTGAAAGTAAGCAGGTGTTACACTGACTCCTGTGTGCAAACATCCCACATATCGATATAAAAAACTGACTGTAATTAGACAGATGAGACAATTTATAAATATATTTGTAAAATGAAGATGTTTCTTATTCATGTTAGAGTCAAGTTACAATAGAGAGGAAAAAAAGCATCTTGTATAAATCCCAGTAATTCTCCTGATATGGGAGCAGTCAATTAGTTTAGAAAAAGGGATGGTAGTAGTTCCCATTCACTTCCATATGTTTATGCTAAGATAAAGCTAAAGCAAACAGATTGCTGCCAAATTAGAGGAATTATTAGACTTTTTATAAAATGCTTTTTTCTCTCACTTATCTAACATTTTCACTTCGGGGGGGAATATTCTTTAAGAAATTGGCAACATCCATGAAGCACACATTCTTATACCAAACTTTACTAACATGATTTCTTACAGCTTTCTTTGAATAGCTTTCATTTTGCTACTCATTCACTGAAGCAAGAATGGTGGAAATAAAGGCTAATTAGTCGCTTAGTCAGCTGATTCTCCCACCTGAGCCGTGGATCTCTGGTCTACAATAAAATTAAAAATAAATCAATGGGCTATGAGTGGTTATTACCGAGCTCCTCGGACAGCCGTTGGCCATCCTCTGTAGCTATAAGCCTGTCATCCTCAAGGTCACATTTGTTTCCGACCAGGATCACCTGAGCGTTGTCCCAGGAGTACGTCTTGATCTGTGTTGCCCTGGAAAACAAAATATTATCAGTAAAGGGGCACCAGAGTAAACAGAACCACAGTCAGATGGTATCGGAACCTTACTAACTCTTATGGAAAAATCGGTAATACAGCACTGTGAGTGTCAAAGTATTCACATTCATTTCTAAGTATAGATACTAGGGTTTAAAAATAGTAATGTATAAGTTTAATTATCAATTTGTTTTTTGTTCAGGTAAAAGTTAAAAACTACCGGTTAAAAACTATTTAAAAGAAGTTAAAAATGATATCAAGGACGGTAGCATACGTTTTACTTAACACCATAATGATTATAATGTTATATAAAAAAAAATAATATTGAAAATTTGTCATACACTAGGCTAGTGGAATATAGCTGTGTATATGTTTATTGAAAACTAATTGTATTTATTACATTGCAAATAGTTGTTCTGCTGCAATGTATCTGCAAAATAGGAATGTTCATAAGCAGTCATTTTGACAAATACATTTTAAAAAGAATATATCGCAATATATATCGTTACCACACATGCTTTAGATTATATTGTAATATAGACATTGCAATCCCAAGTAAAATTACAGATAATTACCTGAAAATGTGAGGAGTAGAACTCAATAGTTGGCTAATTGATAATTACTCCTATGAAGTAGTAGAGACCCAACGTTTCTTTTTTAACTAAGGTAACAAAGTTTTCCTACTTGACCACTCAACAGCAGAAATCATGAAAATGTAAAGAAATTAGAACTGGGGGGCGATATGAACTAAAATTAATATCACGGTATATTGAGCATTTCACCTTGGTAACGATAAGTGGGCGATTACAATGACCACATAAACAACCCTCCCCCTGTCCTTTTCTGTAGTCAATGTCCGGTAGTGGGCAAATTGACTTGATGTTCTTTAAAATGTGAAAACTGTGTATAATATGATGGCTTCTTGCTATTAAACGGCTTCAAACTGCCTTTTAATTCAGTGTTTTATTCCCACTCCTTTCTGTATTTCTTAGAGTCCAGTTTTAAACTCAAAAGTAATCACACAGACCAGATGAGGAAAGGAAGTGAAGGGGGCTTAGTGAAATAGATTTATTTTAGACAGAAAATATTTTACATCGGAGCACAGGTGGGAAAAGGCGGCGGCTTCAAGCATCAACTCAGCGGGGGTTAATATCTGCTCCGCCTGAGCAGGACCTGGGTGGGTGGAGCTGTTGAGCCAAAAACGAAGTAACAAACATACATGCTCCACGTTAGCGTCTAAGTATCCAATAACACCATAAAAAGTCACTTTATTTGTCGCTACTCGCATTTTCTGAAAAACAGTCGCTTTATGAGTCTAAACTCTTGCTAGATATAGCTACACAGTAGCTACGTTAGCAATGCTTCCCCCTCATTTGGGTTTTATTGCCTCTGTATGTCACATGACTGTGTGTAGTCACGTGACTCAAGGCAACGCTGATTTCTTAAATGGACAGGAGCACGCTAAACTAAAACACATCTTTTCATTTACTTTTATTTACATGCTGAATTTACCGGTATGGGCAACATGACGTTGGTAACTGTCATAAATTTCGGTATCGGTAAATTTTCAGTATACCGCCCAGCCCTAAAAGAAATGTTCAGGAAATGTGGTGGTAGGGAACGGGAAACAAATATTAACAAAATTTGATTGTTGCAGAAATACTTGATGTTACAGAAAGAGACATGAGGAACAAATACATCCAAAATAAAGTCAAAACATCTTTGTTTTCCAACTAATACTCACTAATCGTCTTCATGCTGGGCTACAGGTGCTGAGGACTTTGGAGAGTCTAAAATAAAAAGAGGAAGAACAAATTTTTTTTCCAGACTCACCAGTCCTGCACTGCACCGAAGGAGTCCTGGTTAGTGATGTCATACATGAGCAGGAAGCCCATGGCTCCTCTGTAGTAGGCCGTAGTGATTGTACGGTAGCGCTCCTGTCCTGCTGTGTCCTGCAGTGACATGTAAAAAAAATCTCTGAAATGAGCCCAGGAAATCCACAAATCATGACAAACCACTTCATTCATGGGTACAATGCTCCCAACAAACGCAATTCATTGTTAACGTCTAGGGTTGTCCCGATCAGGTTTTTTTGCCCTCGAGTCTGAGTCCGAGTTATTTGATTTTGATTATCCACCGATACAGAGTCCCGATCCGACTATCGGAAATGCATAAAAAAAGAATAAAGAAGAGCGGAGAAACTGATCCAGGATGTTATATTTTTTATTCACCTTATTTTATCATTTAACAATTCTGTCAACAAACAGAGCACTTCTGTGGGGTAGCTTAAACAATCAAGTAATAAACAACAAATTATTCACTTTTGAACTTTAGTGCAAAATTATACATTAAAAAAGTCTTTAAAAAATAGTAACTCAGCTTAAATAAATGAAATAATGAGAATGTATATACATATCAGGGGTCATGTTAACTGAATGTTTTCTGGATTTCACCAGTTTATTAGAATGGTGACAGAAAAATCTGAAGCTATCTGTCATTTTTACAGGTTAAAATAAACTGACCACGTGTTGCAAATGCGCCGATATTTTCAACTTTACGCACAGATTCCAGGTAAATAAATTAACAAAATATTCCTGGACCCTTTAAACAAGGCATATGGCTGGCTGGGAGCTTACAGCAAGTTTCTGTGAGACACTTCGGTGCGTGACTGCAGCCTTTCTGGTTGGTCAGACGCGCTACGATGTGCCAAACACCTGCTGCTGCTTCTTTCCTACCACGGATTTTTCTGCAGTTGAGTGCATTTTACGGTTCCGGAAACTGTTTGTTCAGACTTAATTCTTTTTTTTTTAATTGTTCTAATCTGAATGTAAATGCTTCAGCTACCTGTTGCCGCCATTACAAATTCCTTCAATGTGAAAATAAAGGATTATTCTATTCTAAACCACAAGGGTGCAGTGTGGTTTATGTTATAGTTGGCTTTTGTTCCAAATCAGCACACCTGATCATTGTCTTCTTGCCCTGTTAGGTGGACAGCCATGTGTTGTTTGGCTTGGAGTCGTGGGTTTCGTTTTACATTTCTATGACTTTTTGCAAGAAGATAATTACAATGGATTTGATTTAGACATTCAAGTGGGAATAGAAGATGGATGAATGGCACAATAAAGGGGGGTTAATAGAAACGGCTGCTATACTTTTTTTTGTTTGGATTTTTAAAAACTTTAAAAAATATATATAAAAATATGTAATATGAAATTGTTCCCTTCCTTTTACAATCCTGCACTACTTTGCTTTGGTTTATCACACACAATCTCCACTGAAATATATCTACAGTTTCTGACCTAATATATATATAGTAAAAATAAGTAAAAATCCAAGGAATGTAAATAGTTTAGCACGGTGATCTGATGGGAGATTTATGTTTAAAGGAAAGACGTGTTTAATTTTGTTGCTCTACAAGCACAGCAAAAATCTGCTGTTGACCATATATTGATAAAAAAGGCAGTTTTTTTCCAGTAAATGATCCTGTTTAGTACATTATTAGTAGGGGTGTGGTCATACATGTATTTGTTTTCGGCAGTTAAGCTGTTTTCTATCTGAACACATGCTGAATGTTCATGTTCAGAACTCAGAGCACTGTGATACCAAAGCAAAGCAGAAAGAACTCAGCTCTCACTGAACTCTTGGGAACATTAACGGTTTCTCATACAGCTACAGCAGAAATCAGACCGAACCATAACTTTGTCATTTTTCAACAGCAATAAGCTCCATAAGAGGCTCTCTGAACTGAATGGAAACATCACTGATACTAGAGAAAAACTAGCTGATGTCACCATGGCTACCAGTAGCATCCAATCAGGCCAACCTCCTGATTCTAGATAAAACAATGTTAGGATTTTCCTAACAGCTGTCAATGCTGCATTTAAGTACAGCTGGGAGACTAGATGTCTAGATGTCAAAACAACTCCTTGATGTTTAAGCATGTTTACTTCTCAAATACAGGCAAAATATTATCTAAATATTTCTAAACATTAACAATGACTGTTTTCACGTGGTTCCAATGTTATCTACTCTGGCTAGGTTTGCTTGTACAATTTTTTTTTTCATTTTCTTTTTTTTAAAATCCCAAAACCAAACAAATATCCAGTCAGTTCTATACTTTCAATTTTTTTAGATTGTAGAAGATAATAAAATCAAATAAACGTTCCAGAATATAAAGAAACAAAGTTTAATTGTTTGACGTCGAACAAATAAAAAAAAGTCATATTTATATTTGTATTTATTTTCCTTGACTAAAGTGTGCTGAAAACGTACAGAACCATGATTTTATGTACCCTAATAATTACTGTAAGATTTCCCCATCAAACCTGGTGAGCATCAACAAGCAGCCAGGAGGGGCGAAAAAACTGATAACAGATGCTAGTTTTATAGCAAAGGGAGAGAGGCTGTCAGCTGGGGTGGCTTTCAGGAAAGGATCGCACCTGTTTATCATAAACATCTGATTGAATGAGGATCCTGTTTGGTCATCTGATATTCTCCTCACTTGAAAAAGGAAGTAGGTTGTCTAGGTAACCTGAAGCCAAAAAACGCTCATGAATGTTCCATTACAAGGTGGCGACCTTGCGTCACCCCTTATCTCTCTCCATTATGCACACTGCATGGATCTCCTCAGCCTCCCCCTATCCAGCATGCTTTGTTTTGAGTGGCTTCAGTCCCCATTGCAATCTCAACCATGCTGAAGCGATCAAATATTATCCCGCAAAATGTGATGGTTGACCAAACAGAGTAGTCAGGGTTGCTACAACACAAAAAAAAAAAAAAAAACACTGCCTTCCAATGTGCGTGTGTGTGTGACGACAAATAGGAAACTGTTTAACTCGGGCTCAGGTACTGCGACGTCACACGGACCATGTTCCTCAAACGTGCGTCAGCTGTTTATATTAGCTGCACATCCTCTGGGAAACCACACACACACACACACACACACACAAACACGCTCACCATATGTCTGGATGTGCTTATGCAAAGTGTATGAAAGGTGTGTGTGTGTGTGTTTACTGGAAGATGGCTCTACAAAAAGGAAGGCATGTATGTGTGAACAATGTACACAGACTGATCCTGGGCTGAGTGAATTAGCCGTCTAAAAGGGACCATGTGGTGCGTTATCAGACCAGCCTGGTTTCCATGAAGCACACACGGAGTATGCGCTGAAACCAACACTCTGGTGAGAAGACGGGGAGCTAAAATGAATTTCAAGGGTAAGACATTTTACAGAGTTGATGATTAAACAGAAAGTAAGAACCCACAGTAAGATGTGCTTGCTGCTTCCACACCCCTTAAATAAACTGCTATGGTGAAACTGCAGTATATGTTCATTGTGTCCCGCTCAGATGCTGATAGGCAACTTCCTCTGCTTCCTGGGTTTAGGAAATACCGGCTTTCTTTGTCATCTGCCTGCATTTTCGGCAGCTCCCCCAACAACAGGCAGGCACACAGATTTCTGATAACTTTTTTTGAAAACGCTACTCATTTTATTAATCATAAGCTACTGCAAACATATTCATACAACTGGAACTTCTTTTTGAACACTTTGTTACATTAAATACAAGAAAAAGGGAAAGTTTCCTTGTATTTTTCCACAAATAGTCTAAAAAGCAGCAGCTGCTTTTACCCTGATACATCTAAATAAAATCCTGAGATGAACTCACTCTAGACGTCATCTACTTAGTAAACAGAGTCCAGATCTGTGTAATTTTTAAAGCGGTTTGGTGAAAACTGGAGGTGTCCAAAATTGCCAACAGTAGAACATGGTGATGGTAGTATCATGCTGTGGGGAGAAGAGGATATAGCTGGTTAGTGCTGCTTGAACTGAGCTAAACACAAGGCAATCCTGTTTAAGCTTTAAAGCAGTCGACACAGAACCGGAAACTCCATCCAACCTGATTGAGCTTGAGCTACTTTGAATGCCCAGTTTTCAGAGTCTGGATGTTTCAAAAATGGTAAAGAAGTGTAGGTGATTCTATGAAGTATTGAACACCAACGTGCGTGACACTTTAAAAACCAGGATTCATTTTTATTCCAGTTGAAAATGATGGCTGCGATTCGAACAATACGGTCAATGCAGAAAGGCTTTAAATGCTATAGCAGGACAGATGCTTTCTGACCGCTGTAACGCTAACACTGCGAGCCAAATGTTTAGTCAGCCGTGTGAATGGCTGTGTGTTTTGGTGTGGGTTCCTGGGCTGCTGATAAAGTTGCTCGCTGTTTGTGCACCGTACAGTGGCTCACAGATTGTTTGTACAAATGAATCATCTGTTTGACTTGCCAGTAGGGTTGGTTGAGTCCTGCAAGGAACAGGCAGGTGGGTGGAGCAGATGTCAGCTTGGGCGGACAGTGAGGGGAAATTAGTGGGAACAGGGGTCACTTTATGTTTCTGATTTGTGATTATAAATCTTTTTTTCTTTTGTTGTTAAAAAAATATAGTGACAAAATAAGGAATGTTCGATTTTACAGATATCCTATATAGCAATACAGTCAAAATCTTAATTCCCGATATTGTCTATCTAAAAGTTTAAGGTAGGCTCAGAAAGGCGGAAGCCATAAGATATTTTGCGAGAACAAACAAAAATCTCTCAAGAACGATACGTCTAATCTGTCATGTTTTGAAATTTTGAGTGAGACAAGAAGGAGCTGAAGAGTTTGATGGAAAATATTTGTGTGGTATGAAAGCAAGGCCAAAAAGCCATGTCAAAACTGATACGGATATTTCTCAATATTATATTTTAATGTCTATATTGGCCGATACATCCATAGAAATAATCCTGGAGAAGAGAGATTGTGTTGGCTGCTGCAGTTACCCGTCTGTCCTGTGTATACTCTGCTCTGATATCCATGAAAAGCTCTCAGTGTTGGAAAGAAACGTGAAACATTACACATTCAATTTCCATCCATCCATCCATCATCTTCCGCTTATCCGGGGTCGGGTCGAGGGGGCAATAGCCTAAGCAAAGAGGCCCAGACTTCCCTCTCCCTGGCTACTACACCAGGTCCTCGGGAGGAATCCCGAGGCGTTCCCAGGCCAGCTGGGAGACATAATCCCTCCAGCGGGTCCTGGGTCTTCCCCTGGGTCTCCTCCCGGTGGGACGTGCCCAGAACACCTCCCCAGGGAGGCGTCCAGGAGGCATCCTGACCAGATGCCCGAGCCACCTCAACCGGCTCCTCTCGATGTGGAGGAGCAGCGACTCTACTCTGAGCCCCCTCCGGATGACCGAGCTTCTCACCCTATCTCTAAGGAAGAGCCCAGCCACCCTACGGAGGAAACTCATTTCAGCCGCCTGTATCCGCGATCTCGTTCTTTCGGTCCACCCAGCGTTCGTGACCATAGATGAGGGTAGGAACGTAGATCGACCGGTAAATTGAGAGCTTTGCCTTTCGGCTCAGCTCTCTCTTCACCACGACAGACCGGTACAGCGCCCGCATAACTGCAGACGCCTTACCAATCCATCCATCGATCTCCCGCTCCATTTTCCCCTCATTCGTGAACAAGATCCCCAGATACCTAAACTCCCCCACTTGAGGAAGGACCTCATCCCCGACCCGGAGAAGGCACTCTACCCTTTTCCGGCTCAAGACCATGGTCTCGGATTTGGAGGTGCTGATCCTCAACCCATACTCGCAGAGTACCTCCCACAGGACACCCCGAGGGACACGGTCGAACGCCTTCTCCAAGTCCACAAAGCACATGTAGACCGGTTGGGCGAATTCCCACGCACCCTCCAGGACCCTGCCGAGGGTGTAGAGCTGGTCCAGTGTTCCACGGCCAGGACGAAAACTGCATTGTTCCTCCTGAATCCGAGGTTCGACTATCCGTCGGACCCTCCTCTCCAGAACCCCCGAATAGACCTTACCAGGGAGGCTCAGAAGTGTGATCCCCCTATAGTTAGAACACACTCTGTGGTCCCCCTTTTTAAAGAGGGGGACCACCACCCCGGTCTGCCAAGGGAACTGCCCCCGAAGTCCACGCAATATTGCAGAGCCGCGTCAACCAACATAGCCCTACAACATCCAGAGCCTTGAGGAACTCTGGCCGAATCTCATCCACCCCCGGTGCCTTGTCACCAAGGAGCTTTTTAACAACCTCAGTGACTTCAGCGCCAGAGGTTGAGGTCAGCAGCTCACCACCCCCACTGTAAACAGTGTTGGTGGCAGACCGCTTCCCCCCCCTGAGATGCCGGATGGTGGACCAGAATCGCTTCGAAGCCATACGGAAGTCGTTCTCCATGGTCTCTCCAAACTCCTCCCACGGCCGCGTTTTTGCCTCAGCGACCATCTGAGCCGCACTCCGCTTGGCCTGCCGGTACCTATCAGCTGCTTCCGGAGTCTCACAGGCCAAAAAGGCCCGATAGGACTCCTTCTTCAGCTTGACAGCATCCCTCACTGCTGGTGTCCACCATCGGGTTCGAGGGTTGCCACCGCGACAGGCACCGACTACCTTACGGCCAAAACTACGGTCAGCCGCTTCGACAATGGAGGCACGGAACATGGCCCATTCAGACTCAATGTCCCCTGCCTCCCCCGGGACGTGTTTGAAGTTCTGCCGGAGGTGAGAGTTGAAACCCCTTCTGACAGGAGACTCCGCCAGACGTTCCCAGCAGACCCTCACAACACGTTTGGCCCTGCCAGGTCTGTCCAGCGTCCTCCCCCACCACCGAAGCCGACTCACCACCAGGTAGTGGTCGGTGGATAGCTCCGCCCCTCTCTTCACCCGAGTGTCCAAAACATGCGGCCGCAGGTCCGATGAAACGACAACCAGGTCGATCCTCAAGCTGCGGCCTAGGGTGTCCTGGTGCCAAGTGCACACGTGAACACCCTTATGCTTGAACATGGTGTTTGTTATGGACAATCCATGACGAGCACAGAAGTCCAACAACAAAACACCGCTCGGGTTCAGATCGGGGGGGCCCGGGGGGTCACCGGGGTAAACCCCAACGTATAGGCGCCGAGATGGGGGGCAACAAGTATGCCTCCAATCTCGGCGCCTCTCACCGGGGGCAACGCCAGAGTGGAAGAGAATCCAACCCCTCTCGAGGAGACGGGTTCCAGAGCCAGAGCCATGCGTCGAGGCAAGGCCGACGATGTCCAGTCGGAACCTTTCAACCTCGCACACCAGCTCCGGCTCCTTCCCCACCAGAGAGGTGACGTTCCACGTCCCAAGAGCCAGCTTCTGCAGCCAAGGATCGGACCGCCAAGGTCCCCGCCTTCGGCCACCGCCTTCGGCCACCGCCCATCTTGCATTGCACCCGACCCCTATGGCCCCTCCCACAGGTGGTGAGCTCATGGGAAGGGGGGCCCATGTTTCCTCTTTCAATTTTATGGTGATCAAATATTAAAACAACTTTTTCTTTCACAGGGTTGAAATTTGCTTGATTCACCGGAAATAGAGTGAGATATATTTGCTCTCATATCAATAAAGAGAGTAAACATGCTGCTACAGCAATCCAACAGAGACCAAACTGTACAACTATCATCTCCAATCTCAAAAAATGCCTCAGTAGTGAATGCAACAGCTATTCTATAAATCTCAGAAATTTTAATATTACAGAGATTATTCAACTGAATGATTTTTATTGTTTTTTTACAGAGCTGATGCTCTCAGATAGTCACTCTGACTGGAAACAACGGCACGTTCAGTATTCATTACTTGCCTTACAGGAAGATTATGTTTAGCATACCATTCATTCATTTCTACTGTAAATTATTGGCAGCTTCCCTCACCGCTGATGAAAACGTGACGATGTTGTAAAGGTTTATAAACTAGTGTTTGCATAACTGCTATGATGTGGTTGACACTGCCGACTGTGGAACTCACGTTTGGTCTCGGGTTTGTCAATTTAATCAGCCTCTGGGACAAACTCTTCTGGAGACACTAAGAGAGTCACCGACCAAAAGGTATGATGTTCACTACTTGTATTATCACATTCAAACAGAATTTTAGTAGATGCAATGTAAGATTAGGACCTAAGAATGTGAAAGCTTGATGAATTCCTTCTTTATCTCTTGCACGACTGACAAGATAAACTTGCTCAATGGCCAAACCCAGAGACAAACACAAGGTTTTAGTTCAACTTCTTCCTACTGCAAACATTTCAAAGCATTACGTTTCATCCAGTCTTCTGTTTGCCTAATTAAATCCCTGTTTATTCCTTCAGATGCACCAACAGCGACACGGCGAGCTGGCCTTCTATCAACGTCCCTTTTTCAGTCACTCACCCAAATCTGCAACTTGATCCGCTTGTTGTTGCGAAAGACGGTTTTGACCTTGAAGTCGATACCCACGGTGCTGACGAAGGCGGAGGTGAAGGAGTCGTCCGCGTAGCGGAACAGGAAGGAGGTTTTCCCAACACTGCTGTTGCCGATGATCAGCAGCTTGAACATGTAGTCGAAGTTTTGGTCGGCCGCGTCTTTCTGGGAGGGAGGCTGATGGAGTCGTGAGTCGCTCGATGCCATCTAGAGGGCAGGGAGTACAAATTAACTCACATATGTAATAATATGAAAGGCTTACCGTAATCGTACGACAAATGTTTGAGAACAACTTGACTTTAGGTGTTCACTGTGAATGGAGCTAAAAATGACCAGAGTTGTACATACTGACGGACACAGGATGTGTTTATCCAAGCCTCAAGCTAGTGAAACTGGACGCATCTGGTCCGCCTATAACAAGGCAATTATTTGAGAATTTGCAAGATTATTTCAGCAAACCACAAACTAAATCTGCACTTAAATCTTTTGTTGTCAAGCCTAAACATTAAACATATTCCATGGTAAGGTATGAATAAAAAACAACAAACAGTTAGGTACAGTGGAGTAAATGAGATGCCAAATTTCAGAGAAAAGCTAACCAAAAGGGCTTTTATTTTGAAGAACCCGAAGAGTGAGAAGAGAAATCAAGACAAATCTGTATGCAGGGATCTCCAAATTTTTATACATTTTCAAGACTTTCCTTCCTTTTAGAATACAATTTGGACTTAATGGGGAGCCTTCTACTTCCAGGCCAAAAAAAATGAACGAAAGTCAATTGAGCATTAAAAGTTATTTTCTGATCCCGTTTGAAATGGATCGAACATATGATGTCCTTGACTTTTGAAGACATTTTGATGCAGAGAAAAGGATTGTTGAAGATGATTTCGAATGGCGGCAAGAGTTACTTTAGCTGATTAGCGGATTACGACTGAAGAAGAAGGAGGAGACAAACGGCCGTAGCCTCCAGGACTAAGGAAGGAGCATTAAACGCGAAAAAAAAACATGACAAATCTGGCCACGTGGAAAGTAGCAGCTATGCTGGGAGAGAAACAGTTGGTGGAGTAAATAAGACAACTAGGCTACACTTAAATACACTGGTGACCAATGCAATATTTAATTTTATGCAGCTTTGAAGACAAACCAACCGCAAAAATTTGTGATGTGGCGCCGCACAATTAGAAGACTTTGCCATAAGGAGATATAGTACGAGTTAATCAGTTACCTGTTGATACTGTACCCACTTCTGAATGAGAGTCTTTATTGAAAGTAACATCGATCTCAAAACACGTTGTAGGATTCGCAAATCGTACAATATACCAGTCAGTTCGGATACTGATTATATGAAAATTTCGCAGGTGGATGTACTTTCAAAAGAAAATCTACATCAGGTTTTTAGGTTGTGGGGACAAAACAGTCGTTCATAAATATTGCCTGGGACATGTCCCTGGCTAAAATGACTCATATGTCTATACTTTCCTACAGGATCCCAAATCTGTGCTCACCATTTAATAAGCCGAGAGTACGGATTCTTACGCCTAAAAATAATTTCTGCACCTGAACCCCATCTGCTTTTTTCACAAATCACACCCTGGCTAGGAGGATAAATACTGATGTTCGGCTTTACTCTATATATGACAAGTTGAACACTTTTTTTGTTTTTCATTTCTTTTGAGCTTGAAGCATTTTTAATTCAAATTTGTGCAGGTTTCTTGTTGAGGTATAGAGCATTTTGAACACATTAATTTTGATCTGATTTAACGTCTTCATCTTTATGTAGTGAGAATTTTTGCATTATTTTGAAAAAAAATTAATAGCTTTTAAAATGTATTTCAATGTAATTTAACCTAAAGAAATATCTCAATGGCATTAGGGCTGGGCGATATGACCTACAAATAAAATCTCTGATTTCATTTTATTAGCGTTTTTTTTTTCACTATGTCTTTAGTTAGACCTGGAAAGAACTGACAAAAACCCTCACATACAAGCAAGACAAACTTAGGTTAATGTATCAAAATAACAATAAATAAATGTCCTGCATGGCATTATTAACCATTTGGGGGGGGAAATGCTGTATTAGTTTAGCAATAGTAACAATAAGTGTTTAATTTTCCGTTTTTCACGAGAGTGAATAAATATTTTTGCATAGTTACAGTCAGGTCCATAAATATTGGGACATCGACACAATGCTAACATTTTTGGCTCTATACACCACCACAATGGATATCATATGAAACGAACAAGATGTGCTTTAACTGCAGACTGTCAGCTTTTATTTGAGGGTATTTACATCCAAATCAGGTGAACGGTGTAGGAATTACAACAGTTTGCATATGTGCCTCCCACTTGTTAAGGGACCAAAAGTAATGGGACAATTGGCTTCTCAGCTGTTCCATGGCCAGGTGTGTGTTATTCCCTCATTATCCCAATTACAATGAGCAGATAAAAGGTCCAGAGTTCATTTCAAGTGTGGTACAGGCAAATAAAAGCTGAAAGTCTGCAGTTAAAGCACATCTTGTTCGTTTCATTTGATATCCATTGTGGTGGTGTATAGAGCCAAAAATGTTAGCATTGTGTCCATGTCCCAATATTTATGGACCTTACTGTATCTCCTCTTTTAGTGTGTGATATCTTCAGGTCATCGCAGCACGACTATCTCAAAACAACCCACATCCAAAGTGCGTTCTGTCAAAAGAAGAAAGCAACACGGTTTTATCCGTTTTTAACGGATGAACGCAGTTGGAGATATGTTGTTGCAATTCTGCAACTTGCCAACAAATGTCACTAAATGCAACATGCAAAACATATAAAGTGATAGTCTGGACTTTGTAAGAAAAAAGAGAGAGAGGGTCATGATTTGAAAAAAAAAAACGACCCAAGCTCCCTCCCCCTCCCTTTCTGATTGGTCTTGAAGCCTCGCCTACTTTTGCGTCCACGCGCCAGGTCAATGGGCCAAGACGTGCGGAGGAGAGAGAGAAAACAACCAGAGTGTCGACAATGAAGTTATCGGAGGTGAGGATTCTTTTTTGGGTTGAAAAATTCGAGACTAATGGCGGAGGCTTGATTCGGAGGCTCCATGAAAACAGAAAACTGAGCACACAGCGTTCGTGATGATTGACAGCCCTTGGCATCACTTGATTGGTTAAAATGGACGGCACCGTGGCTTTTGAGCCATAGCTGAGATACGGGAAGGCGGGACTTACCCGTAATGTTATAATTCATAAAATTACTTATTTTATATCAACATTTAAGGCCAGGAGGTCAATTTAATACAATTCTTAAAATTTATAATTATTTTAGAGATCCAGACTATCACTTTAAAGAATACAGATGAACTGTTTTTTTTAAATGTTTTTTTCACTTGCAAGAAGTCGTAGTTTTATGGTTTTACAAGTAGGGATAGATTATATACAGTATTTTACCATACAGTAAGACAAAAAAACATGTCAGTATGTATGACATCATTTGTAGATGAAAAGAACAAATCTGAGGATCAAATACTAGAAGGTAAAAATCTAAATTTGTTCAACAGAAATGGAAAAGTTTGGCATTTGTGGCTTTTAAATAAACCAAACCACACCAGGTGCTTCATTTTAGGCATTAATCTCTCATCTCTCCTGAGGGTAGATATGAGATTACCTGCCACTAAGGCCTTTCATTGTTAGCTGACCAAACAGTGGGAGGAAGGGAGCAGCTGCACGGCTTTGGGTATTAAACAGAGAGCAACGAGTTGCCCGTGTCTGTATGCGCTCTCAGGCACGAGGCTTCTCAATGGCTTCAGCATCGCCCTGCCTCTGTTTACAGAGAGCCGTCTCCACGGAGACCTAAGTGTTGGTGGTGATGGTGGGGGACAACGTCTCTACTACATGCAAGACCCATTAGTGGTAAGGGCAACCAGTTTGTATGACTTTTAATAGGCTAAACGGAGATCTTCAATGGGAGGTGTGTGTCGTAGAGATCTGATCTGGTGGTGTAAGACCAAGTTGGCAGAGAAAAAGACAGAAAAAAAAGGCATGAGAAGAGGACGATGAACACAAATTCTAAGAAGCAAGCCATGCAACGCATCAACGCAATTAGCCTCAGAGTAATTACCATGCAGGTTATTAGAGGACGAGTGAGTTCCTCCCTTAACACAAGCATTACGGCTGAGCTTAAGCCCACATTACTTACAGTAAAGGACTCTGTTGGGAATATTTGAAATGCAAAAAAGCTTCAAGGTTTCTTTTCTATGATTCAGTTTAAAAATGATATGTTGAAACAGAAGCCATCATTTAGTTCTTTACAAATACAGGGCCTTCACCACATCGTGGCCTCAGCTTTAACACACCCATGGCTACTCGATGATGAAACACTGTTGCCTGTAGTACATATATCACAACCCTCTTTCACAACTTTTGTTCATTACTGAAAGGGAAGCGCATGTTTGTTATAAGCGCGGTCATTTTTACCTCTTAAAAAGGCTTTCTAGGTATTACACTGCAAAACACTAATTACTAGAGTTCAATCAATACAATTAGTGTGACAACAGGCACACACTATGATTAAATGATTTTTTATAATGAATTCTACTTTTTAAATCGCCTAAATAAATGCAAATCCAGATCAAATTTTTAAAGCACTTAGTTAAATTACAAGAAATTATTGAGATAATTTCGTACAGTTTGTGCTATGTTTTATAATATATCGGTAACGGTATCGGTCCAATATTTACCAGTGTTTATTCACGTCGTGATGTCGTTTCAGTTTCACGATGGGGAGGAGGTTCATCTGTTCGGTCATGTGATGCAGCGATCGGGATGCAGCAGAGGATTGTGGGAATACTTCACTAAAGCAGGGAAGCAATGCAAGCGCTTTTTTGTTCGTTTTCTTTTACGGTGTTAGAAAACTTAGCGTAATGTACACACACTGCAAAAAACAGATGTGTCAAAAATGAGTGTGATCAGGGACTACACATATCGAGTTCATTTTAACACGTTGCATGTGTGACACATTTTAAATAATTGCTCCCTTTTGGTTTTTGTTTATTTTATTCTAAAATCTTAAAATTCCCTGTGCCAGATCGTCAGGCACAGAAGATAACACTTTGACTGTGTCAATCAATTGGTTGGAGGATTACACACTGTGTGCTAAAATCTACACAACATGTGTCGTCCCTGATCACACTCAGGACATGCGTCATTAGTGACACATCTGTTTTTGCAGTGCAGTAAATATCAGTTCTCGGGCAAAACAGCAGTATTAATATGGGTTTTGCCCCAAATTTTCATATTGGCACATCCCTTATTAAAACTGTGGCTAGGATGTTTGACTTCAGCATCTGTTGAAATGTTTTTTTTTTAAATGCATTTAAATATTTTATTACCTTTTAGTAGCATTTAAGGCCTCGAACATACATTTATTTTTTGTATGTGTATTTTTATCATGTGGGAGCAATGCTGCGGGTTATAAATTTGGTGTTTGCATTAGTGTTTTGGCTAAGTTAGCTAAAGTGAAATACAAACTTACGTTCTTAAAAAAAGACACCTTTAACGACCGTAATGTTTATGATAGCCCTTGTCTTTAATATGCGTAATATATGCATTTATAATATTTACCATATAAACAAATCTACTTTGCTGACACCAGCTGGACATAGCGGTTAACCAATCAGAGTAGCCAAGCCAACAATTTTAATTAAAATCTAATAAAAATATCTACGGCGGTCTTCTTCAACCCTGCTCCTCATGGCACACTATCCTGCATGTTTTAGATGTTTCCTGGCTTTAGCACTGCTGATTAAAATTGACCAGCTGTTTAATGTGCTTCAACCATCTGAAGCAGGCGAGTAAAGAGCAGAGAAACATCTAAAACATACAGTTCCTCAAGGAGAAGGGTTGGGAAACAGAAAGATTTCTCAATCAGAATAAAGTAGCTACTGACTAATTTGAAATATTAACTTTAAGTCATTTTGATAGGTAATCTCTAGTAACCTCCAAAAATGATGTTTTCTTTTTTATTGTGTTGCAAGGTCGCCATTAACACCAGCGCCTCGATTATTACAGCAGTTCATAACATTTACTCCGTTGATTTGATGATCCATTCAGAAAACATTACATTGAAACATCAAACAGATTAAAATTTTAGAAACTCTAACGGGGAAAATAGTTTCAATCAATCAAAGTTTTATTTATAAAGCGCTTTTCAAACAAAAAGATGCAGCTCAAAGTGCTTTACGGAGTACAGCTCAATCCTCCCACTCTACCTTGGGGGTCCAGGTGACTCCAGTCTCTACTATGTGCCTTCCGCTGCCCTTACTGGATCAAAATGACCCCGTTCCCTCTGCCTGAACGCCAATTCAGGAGTATGAGAGAGTTATATGACTTCTTTTTTGTTTAAAATGACGCCTTTCCCAAATGTCACCATTTTCACTGCCAATGAAAATCTGGTACATCTGGATCCACAGCCACACAATCCCAGAGGGTAGTTTGTATGTACATACATACAGAGCTACTTTAAACGCCACAATCAGCATCTGAACACTTTAATTTAAACCCTAAACCAAATTACTTTTTTTTCTTTTTTTACACTGGATACCCCAAGAGAAAGAAAGCTGCCGTTTTCAGCTGCCTTCGCGTGACGGTAACTGCTGAGCTGAAGGAACACCAACCAGACGAATCATAGTAGGCTACAAATGATGGCTTTGATAAGGATGGTGCTGTTATGATGTGAGCCGAGGCTACGGAGCGTGTGTCGAGCAGTGGAGGGGGCGTTTCCGCAAAGAGCGTATCGAAGCCTGCTTCATTTAGGGGAGGAGCCGAAAACGATGACGTGTGAAGCCTCGCTGGCAGCTGTACCACGTGACCGCTTCGGGAAGCGGTTCGGCATTTACTGGGTGGTTTGACTGCAATAAAAACCACTCTGGCTCAATTCAAAATGTGTTGGAGATTTGCAGTCAAGTTTGGAATTTGGACAGAGTTTTAATAGTTTTGATATGAGAGTCTAGTTAGAGTTTATATAGTTTTAAAATGGATTTGTGAGTAAAGAAACAGACAATTTAAAGGTTTAGGAGAGTGGGACATATCTCGGGCGTAACCACAATGCTGTGCAACGCAAGACCTGCCAGTGGCAGGCTGCCACACATGCTGCGTTTTTGGGCGCTGCACAGGAGAAGTTAAATGGATTTCCTCTGGGAGACAACAAGACCTACGCTCGTTCGTGCACCTCAAAAGATCGGATAATTCTATTTCGGGTCGGGCATGTAACTCCCTTGAGCTGCGCGTCACGCGCAGGATGTGTGGCCACTGTCAGTTATCCTCAATGAAAGCTTAGTTAAAAGGTAGAAGAAAAATAAACGCATTGAACGGTCAAAAACATTTACACATACGCAGGATGTGTGTCCAAGGAGACAGAGATAATGAAGCCAGCTAGGAAGAGGAGGATTTCACCTGTGTGTGAACATTTTAAACTGAGAACTCCTGATAAGGTAACCTCATTCTAACTTTATGTCAGACAAGTTAGATTTGCTTATTAAGAGCATTATATTTATTTTACCGTTTCTTATTTTATTCAAAGGTGAAGTGTCTATTGTGTTCCAAGGTTATGGGGTACAATAACAACACCTCATCCATGCTGAGGCATTATAATGCTTTATACAAATATAAAGCATTGTTACAAATATTAGTAGGCTGGAAATTCCCCTGGAACATTGGGAAAAGCAAATATTACTGTTTTTATATTAATATAGTCTAGCTCTTGTATTTCCGTGTACGCCGGCATCTTCTGTGCCTTGTGAAAGAGTGAATTCTAAGGCTGGTGAGGTGTTATCCAAAAAAAGAAATCGCTTAAAAACAAAAACTGTTGAGAAACTGCTATTTTTGAATAAAAATGAATAAAGTTCCCCCTGTTCTGTACATCATTGTCCACGTTACGGAATCATTTTCATTCCAGTTTTCCTAGTTCCACAAGCATTTTCACTTTCCTCCACCTGCTTAAGCCCATGTCTTTTGCCTCAAATGACAGAAAGACTTTATTATTACACAACCTACCCATAACATTTGATATTACCATTTTTGGAATAATTTACAGACTGAATACATATGTGTAGATTTTTTCTTTTAACTAAGTCATTCCCAAGCGCCATAGCAGACTTAAAACTTTAATGCATCACACATTAAGTGGCTAAGATCTACAGCTGCCTGTGATTATGTATCTGGCCAGTAGGGGGGGTTGCGTTCGCATGAAGCCCCGTGAGCAGAACCCTTTCTTGAACCAATTGGCTGAAGTGGTTCAGTGCCTCATGGGGCTTCATCTCACCATCACTAGATAAGGAGTCCCCACATCAGCACCAGCTGCCATACAATAACAGTCATCTCCATGCAGTGACGTTAACTTTATGGCACCAATGGCTCATCTTGCATTGCAACAAAACACATAAAAGGCTGATGCCGGTGCAACCAGGTCATTTTAGCTGGCACTGTTTGCAGATCCAACCAACAGGAAATGGCCATTATTGATTTTCAGACAGCTGCCACAGCTCTTCTTTAATTAGGAGGAGGGTTCAAACAAGAGGAGGTGATTTTCTTTTTTCTTTTTTTTTGCAAGGTGAGCAGCAGACTCCAATGCTGCTCCGCCTTTTTTGAAATATACAAAATATATGTAGGCTATTCTTGAAACTAAAAGTTAAGCGTTAAGACGTCGGAAATAAAAGGAAGTGTAACAAGAATCTTACCTCTCCACCCAGTAAAATAATCGTGCAACTTGGTTCCTGTTCGACTCTTTAGTTCTTTTCTCTTCTGTTTGGCCCTTAAGGTGCGGGGAAAGTTAACTCGACGGTATTTAATCAAGTTAAAAGAGCTCCTTCAAAGAAAAAACAAAAACAAAACACTTTTCTGTTCCAGTGACAGCAGCAACAGCAGTCGACGTGCTTCCCTTCCGCAGCAGGCCACTTTTTACCGTCCGTGTGTTCTTGTCCCGGCGCAGCAGACAGGTTCCTGGTTTGTTTGCAGAGCCGCCGCCGCCGTCTCTGGATGAGAGTTCGAGTTGTCTGAGGGAGGTTGATAGGATGGATGAGAACAGGAGCAGCAGTGCGAGCGAAGACCGTAGGAGGAGAGAAGAGAGGAGGGGAGGGCCGTCCATTGGGCGCGTGAATGTGCGCGCGAGCGGCACGCATGTACCTTCAGCAACAGTCAAGCTGTCAAGCTACTTTTAGTCTAAAACTCCCTCCGCCTTCTAAAGGTGAGTTTCCAAGCTAAAACAAAAAGATATTTACACTGAAACTCAACGTATTTTACGGGAATTTCTATAAGTCACACAATAAAATGGAAGGTTTTCAACATTTTAAACGGTGACTTTTGTTTGTAGAAGCTGAATGACATCTTTTTTTTCTTTTTTTTAACTTGTATCTTTACAAAACTTGTCTGGGACAGTTCTTCTTTATGGGCTTCATACAATAATTTAGGAATAATTTATTTGTCTTATACCGGTATTATATTTGGAACTATTTTGGAGAACAAGGGAAAACAATTCACAGTTTATAACCTTATTATTTTGACAAAATTCGTTGTAGCCTACACAAAAGCAAATTTGGTGACACTAAACCAGTTTTTATTGGGGGGGGGGGGGGGGTTTCTTCCAGAACTAGTGTCTCTTGGGGACTCTTTAAAACTGTAATTCCAAGATGGCTATGTCTTTTATCACTATTGCAATGTTAACTCTTATAATGTAATTAATTATATTTTTGCTCCCTGTTTAGTTTTTCTCATGCTCAAATTTCACTTCTCTATTTATAATGTAAGCCTCTATGTTTATTGGGTCATAAAAAGTAAATTAATTAATAAAAAAAACATTGAAAATGTGATATTCATATGTCACAACGTGCACCATGAGGACCTGGGTGGGTGGGATTCAATCCCCAGACTCCTGGGAGAGAGTCATGTGCACTAAACAGTCACCCAAAGGGGTATGGTGATGGCCAAGTGGTCGGGGCACATCATCTGTCGGAGGCATAGTGACCCAATCTCCCATTATTATAACCCTGAGTGCAAAAACCCAATGGCGACACATGGAGGTGGTAAAATGCTTGCTCAGTATGAGGGGTACTGAGGAATTGCAGTGGTTGGAGTCTGCATGATCCAGCCACAACCTCACATCGATGACTCATCGCAATCTACTGGGCTTCTTTACATAGATAACTTTTAACTGATTGAAATGTTTGTGTAATTGTATTGAAACGACTTTTGTTGTAAAGTGCCGTGAGATGACATTTGTTGTGAATTGGCGCTATATAAATAAAAGTGAATTGAATTGAATTAATGTTATGCTGTGGGGATGTAGGAAAACGTTTCGGGGGTTTTGAAAATAAAAATAAAATGAGTGGGCAAACATTTTACTGATTTCATATTGATGTTTTCTAATAAACCTCTGAATCACAGGAAAGATGAACTTCAAATCAGGACCAAACTACACAGGGTGGGCTTCTAAAGGCTCATGGTCAAACTGAATATGGTTTTACGAAACAAGCAGCATTACGAAGACCAAGGAACGTACCAGGCACATAAGGGGTGTATTGTAGAGAAGATTAAGGCAGGGTTGGGTTATGAAGCAATTCTTTGAGCATCTCTCTGAGCACTTTTTTTAATCATCAACAGAAAGTAGACAGAATATGATATAATTATAAGTATAATTATAGAGTAGGCAAGGAGCCCACGGTCACCCTTGAGGAACTGAAAAGATCCCCACTCAGATAGACCCCACAACTATCAGTTGTGCGCTGCACAAATATGGAAATGTGGGGAAAAAGAAAGTCAAAAGAAGTCCTATATAAAGTTTACCTTAAGCCAAATAGGAGAGATGACATACATTTGGTATGGTGAGACAAAAATTTGATGTTTCGCTGTGTGTGTTTGAAAACTAGCATTAAAACCATTCCCACAGTGTAACGTGGTGCCAGATGAATTCCTTCAGTAGGGGCAATTAAGCTAGTCAGTCATAAATGGGTTTTTTCAGTACATTCATAGACGTTGCAAACCAGTAGGGGGCAGTAGTTCTCCCAAATCTATCCTCTAACTTCAGTACGCAGCAGTCATACAACTTGTAAAAGCAAACAAGCAAAACGCGCCAACACAGCTCTGAGGGCATAAATTCTGTTTTTGAGATCAAACACAGGCCGCACAAGGGATGTTTGAGTATTTTTTGTCGCGGATGGAGACATTACGGCTCTTAAAACTCCTATTTCAACCGCCCACACGCAGATACTGAAAACGGAGAAAACACAAATCTCCACTTTGGCTGGAGTTTTTAAAAAGATTTGTTTTTGGTGCAGAAAATCTCCGGTTACGTGTGGATGACAGGCCAAACCGTACAAAAATATCTGTATTTTTGTGAGATACCCAGCTACGTGTGGACAGGGCCTCAATCTCCATTGGAGTATTTGAGATTAGGATCTCAACAGAAACCCATCTCTCGGGTCATTGCTCTCTCCCCAGCTAGACATGAGTGTGACTCCCTCCCTAGCCCTGTGAACTTATCTCAGAGTGAATTACTCCACACATAACATCTCTGTGTCTCTCAGTTGAGCCAGAGTGGGGTGAATGTAAATAACTCTCCTTCAACTTCAGTCTCTAAGTCCCAAGCATTATGCTATATTCACCGGATGCCTTTACTAATAATTACTAATCACTAAAGAGAGCTAATCTTGAAATAACTTTCCCACTACACCTTGAAGAAAACCAGTTAAAAAACAGCAAAAAACTGGGGTGTCGCAAGGCGTAGGGGTTAGTGCGGGCACCCCATATACAGAGGCCTTAGTCTTCGGCAGGGCTGTCCCAGGTTCAAGTTCCCTCCAAGTGGACCCTTCCTACATGTCCTCTCCCCACCTCACTTCCCTATTCACACCATCCACTGTAAAGTAAAGGCCACTATGGCCACATCTAAAAAATAAAATAAAAATTCCCTAACTTAAAAGAACACAGACAAATATCTCTGTTAGACAAAGCCATATGGCAGGCCGCACAGTCAACTCAACTTGACAACTCTAAACAAGAATGTACGTTTGTAGACAATCTTGGTAAGACATTTGTCTTGTATAATCTTAGCAATCAGGTCATAGAAGGTAATATCAATCAGATTAAGCCTAGTGGTAATGAGCTTCCCACCTATTAGGCTATTGTTAAAGTGGACCTGGAATGAAATTTGCATTTTTTGAGGTTTTTGATCATATCTTTTAGTTCCCCCAGCCTGCCTACGGCCCCTAAGGGGTTAACATTACTGATTATTCTTTCCTTTGTCCCGGGGTATGTCTGCCTACATTGTGAAACGTTTCGGCATATTACGTGTTGAGTTCCAGCCAATTACCCCCTTCCTCGAACTACACCCTGCAAGTCCCTCCCTCTGCGGCGCGGAGACCTACGGTAACAGGCAAACAACAAACCAACAGCATGGAGTCCAGACCGCATCCAAACTGCACTGTACCTGGATGTACAAAAAAGAACATAAATATTGTTGTCCTCCCCACTTCTGAGCCACTGAAAAGCTTGTGGATAGATTTTATGTATGCAGGGAGTGTGCCTGACCGACTGCCGAAGCGTGTGGTAGTTTGTGGCAAACATTTCTAGGACAACCGTTTTTCCAACTTGGGACAATAAAGCAGTGGATTTGCATATCGTCTTTTAAAATTCTACCAGGATCAATACCCACTCTCCGTGAACCAGCAAATATCCCTGTATAAGTAAGCATATTTCCTCACTAATGTCCTTCAGCTGTCAGTAGACATTGTGGCATTGTTTGAGTTGTTCGCTTTACAATTAGCTTCATAGCTAACATTCAAAATTAGCTTCACAGCTAATACCCCAGTCTGTTTATGTAGCATTGGTGCTAGTATGCTTTTATTTGGGGCAAAAAGAATAATCTTTTATATATTATAGGTGAACGGTCGAAATATCGTTAGAGACACATTGACCACAGAACGCATAGCCTAGGCCCCGCCCTCCGAAACCCGGTCGTTCTGTGGTAGCGCTCGCAGAAGGGCTACCTTGTCACAGCTGCAAATCTACAACAAGTCTTAATTACGGCAAGCGATCCTTTGATATAGTATTAAGGTACTTAGAGTGTGGCTAAAAAGGGCCCAAATGTCGCGGGGAATTTCATGCCAGTTCTACTTTAAGCTAACTGGTGTTAAATGAGTTTAACCCATAACCCTAATGTACATAAACAATGCTGGTCTGATGTTTCTCTTTTCAAAGACGATTGGCACTAAATGACTGATGCTCTCTTGCTTAAAGATAGGAGCATCTGTGCCTCTAACGTCAGTTTTCATGTAATCATTCCACCTTGAAATTTTGTTCCTATCCTTCCAAGGCATAATGCTGATCTTCCTGAGGGCTCCTCGAAGACATCATTAGTTGTTGGATCCAAATGTTGTCAGGAAGATCTGCATGAATAGTTTCTGCACTTAAGGCTCTCACTGTAAACTGTGAGGCCTGTCCGAGTTTGCGACTGCCACTAAGGAGGGAGGAGGGGCTTAGGACGACTGAGTGATAGGTCAGTTCTGCAGCAAAGCTGGCACCAAAACAGACCCCAATCATCATGATTCCACCACCATGCTTGGTTATATATAAATATCTACTCTGAAGTTGAACAATTCAGTTACTCTTTGGTATGGTAAGATTGAAGGCCTCATTTTGACAACTTCAACACTTCTTGTAACTGAGGCCAAATAGCTAAAACTTCGTCTCATTTGAATGTAACACCTTATTTGGAAAGGTTTTTTCGGGTTGTGCATATGGGCAGCTGCAAATTTCAGTCAATAGACTGGGGGGCTTTACTGGACAGTAAACAGAAACACTGGCTTTCAAGCAGTTTCCGGTTATAAATCAGCTCTACCCTTGTTGATTCCTGGGTTGTTCCCCAACAGTCTGACAAAGTTTCTCTCCTTTGAGAGTGACTGTTTAGTCTTGGACACAATCGGCTTTTCCAACTGGGCAATGCTCCAAAACAGAGATCAAAACCTGGTTTTGGAAAGATAAAGCAAACGGATATAAAGGATCTGGAAAGGCCCAGACCTCAGCCAATTTAAATGAGCTCCACCATGTTCTGATAAGAAGAGTGATCTCGCATTGAGTCAAAATTAAAAAGGTACTACTGGTTATAAAAAAGTAATTAACCGTCCTGTTCCTCTTGCCTGTACACACCAGGTATAGGTGACCTTGGAACAGGTTTAATGGATGGACCACTTAGCAAGACCTTTAGTATTAGGCCAATATTTATACCCAATGGAGAGTAATAAGAGTTTAACAATTCTGAACAATGAACAGAATTTGCAGTAATCTGTGGGAAGTGTGTGACTGTTGGCTTTACTGTTACCCTCTTCAAGAATTTACTACTCTGTTTCCTTTGTCTCAGGGATGCTATTGTCTTAAGCAAAGTCAATCAAACTTCCTTCTGGTCAAACATTTCCTCATGTTGAATTCTTTCAGATAAAGAGAATATTACATAATGTGTGAACTCTGCTGAATCGATTTTCTTTGATCCAACATCTCCGTCCTATAAGTCAACATTTTAGAAGTTCTAACATATTTTCCTTCATATTTAAGCTGTGCTTAAGATGCAAACGTTTCACCAGAAAAGTGTCCTCTGTTCCACCTCAGCTGAGCATTGGAGTGGATAAACTTGTTCTCTGATTAAACATTTCATTTCCTGATGGCACTGCAACAGACGGTGTGAAGATAGCCAACAGTTCTCAGAAGGTGCAGGATGTGTTGCCAATCTGGTTCCCCGAGTACCAAACTAACCTGTAGAACATGTTACTGTGGTATGTAGCTTTGACGAAACGATAAAAGGTCTATTTTTAGGGGGACTTTAATCTACCAGAAAGCACGGTATTTCTGTATAACATATTCTGCGAGAACAAAAGAAATAGGGAAACTTTTAGTTCATTCCAGTGTTCATAGTGTTTAATTTCAAATGCAAATAAACTTCTTACATCACATCAAAACAATTGTACAATTAAAATGCATGGTTGCAGAAATTAATTGGGAAAATTGTGGCTAAACATCACCACTTGGAGGAGATACAATGCAACTACAAAATTATATTCTAATTTGTTCAACAGTAGACAAGGTGCATGCAGTTTTATAAAGCAAAATATGAACATGTAGTTTACAATGTTAAAGAAAATAAGGATGAATCTAATTTTCTTACCCAAAGTTAGATAAGTAGGCAACAGCTACATAGATCAAAATATCCATTCACACATTTCAGTCTATTGAGGCTCTGATTGCAAAAATACATTTCAAATTCTTATGACATTTTCACCGTATTTTGCAGTCACAATCACGCACCTTCAACTTTATCACATTTAGAGACGCTACAACCACAAAGGTTTACTGGGTTTTTATTAGTTTTACGTGACAGAGGAGCACAAAGTCATGAACAGAATGAAAGAAACAAGAGAAACACGGCTTATAACTGAACCTCTGCTCAAGACGCAAACGTTTCGCAGATTTCGGAAGGTCTCTGCAGAAGAAAGACAGCCTACATATCATCATACTACCACCACCGTGTTTCACTGTGTAGATGGTGTGTTCAGGCTGATGTCCAGGCCACCAAGTTTAAACAAGGTTTTATTTATCCAGAGCACGCTCTTCCACCTTTTTGGTCCCTAAATGGCTTCAATTCAACAACAGCTTCCTTCTAGAAGACTAATAGCCGTCCTGTTGAGAGATTCTGAACACACAGAGTGCGTTCTGGCCGCTGTCCACTCTGCGAGCTCTAGAGTTGTTGCACAATGTGCTGCCCAAGATTTCGGCACGTCAAACTACACAACGTCTCGCTCTAGCGGGACATTGCAATGCCACGAGCATATGTCACAGGAAAGCGGACAGATACCCAGGATGGCAGTGATAAAATGTCATATACATGATCTTTGCTGTCGAGGTTCAGTAAATTCGGCTTCTTTGTCGTTCCAAATTCCTGCATATAGCATCTGATGTTGCGGAAGTTGATACTGCTGCTGTCCCATTGTACTCTCTTCACTCGGGGACGCACCACTGGTGTTCAGTCTTCCCAGAGTTTCAGACAGACTATGGGTGAATTCACACCAGCCCCATTTAGTCCGCTTGAATTGAACTCTAGCTTGTTTGCACAGAAAGTCCGGTTCGTTTGGGAAAGTGTGAATGAGTAATCAGGCTCTGATTTGGACCAAGCAAACGAACTCTAGTCCGCCTAAAAACGTAGGTCTGGGTTTGATTGAAACAAACTCGGTTCGGTTCGTTTGCATGTGTGAATGGCAAGCACACCGGGGCCGCACCAAAAGCAGGATAAGGACTATTATACAGGGCATCCTGGGTAAATATGATCTAAAGAACCATGCATGCTGGATAGATCAATGCTGGATCCTTTACATAGCTTGCTCAACATCTGTATAAGGAGGACATCTGAGGTTGAAGTTGTATGTGGGCGATCCTACTCATTGCACACTGCTTCGTATGGCGCGATCTTGAGTAAAATCATTTAAAATAAAACATTCTCCATAGTCTTCCGCCTCATTCTCTGTTCATCCTGAGTTGCTCCAGGTGTATTGCCCTGCCACATTTGCCAAATACAGCGGAGCAATCCTAGAACCGCTACGGTCTGCTGCCTCTCCAATTTTGTTGTTGCTCAAAGCTTTGGATCGTCTGACAGAAAGGAGGCAGTGTGAATGGCAACTGCAGCAGCTAAAAACAGCAACAATGTTGCAATTTTGGTCCCCAATCTAACTGTGTCTACCAGACTATCAGGTGTGAATGCAGAGTATACTTCTGTTCAACCTCATAAAATCAAAGCATTATAATTGAAATGACTCTAAATTCAACCCATGCTCACGATTAGACTTCAAAACATTTCTTTTTTATTTATGCGCTTGTAGCACGTTTTTAAGTGTGCTTTATCGTAAAATTTCTAATGCCGCCAGCTCAACTCCTTACATCGCCTACAACTTCTTACCAAAAACGTAGAAATAGAGCATGCTAAGGAAAGTTACAATGCAAACTTTGAAGGAAATTTCATTGGGAACATAGGACTTGTTATGGACTATCTATTTTTATCAGACTAAATTAATTGGACCCTTGTGGATGTTAACAAATTTTTTGATCAGGATGGCTCAGTTCTGTCAATAAAGGCTTCAAATGGTGAGTTGGACATTATTCTATACTTCTTAATGGTTTGACAAAAGCAATTACTGCGTCTACAATTATGATTGTGTCATTGATTGACTCACACACTTAAGGAGGTCCAGTCCTCATCTCCTACCACACAAACTCATTTGTAGGCGGCCGACTGAAGTGGACTGTTCCTGACTGGGAACAACGCATCGCTGTAAGGCTAGTAGGGTCATAAGCAAGATTGTTCAGAATGTGACTGCATGTCAAGGAGGCCATTCAGCCAACTTATGCCACATCTAAAAGCTGCAGGACATCGGCCCTCCAGAACAGACTGAACCCTGTCAGTTTAGATGGACGGACATTAATGGGAGGTTTGCCATACAAGTTTCATTTTCAGTACTATGCACTACACTTTAAAATCCCAATACACATCTATTTTTTCTACCGCATGAATGTCTGAAGTTCCTTCTTCTTTAAATGGTGGACAGCTTCAGAGCTGTATAGACCAGGTTAGTTGTGATGCAGATGAACCCTATCAGGTTGCAGAGGTTCGACAGGCCGTGGTACTGCCCAAACGTCTTCTTGTAGGCTCTGTACTTCGGGTCCTGCTCCCTCAGCTTGGCGTATTCCTCTCTCTGGCTGCCCAGGCCCACCTGCTTCCCCAGCCCGTGCTCCTCTTCCACGGCCCTCATCTGAAACATCACCTCTGTGGCCGCTGGGCCGAACCACTGGGCGTTCAGGCCTGCCATGACCAGCGCCACGAAGAACATCGCCATCTGGAAGACGAGGAGAGGAAGGTAATGTGATAAAACGTTGTGAATCATTCTATTGGCGGATAACTACGTGAATGCTCACCTGCACGCTTTCATGCCAGTCCAGCAGCTCTCTGGGGTGGTACACAGCATACACAGCCAGGCTGGCGAAGTTACTTCCCAGCAGGCAGTAGAAGTAGACGGGGAACAGCTTGCTTTGGACCAAACCGAAAGTATGCAGGGATACCTGCTTCACCAGAGCGAAACCTACAGGCACCAAAACCGGACAGCCTCAGTGAAGGAGGATGTTCTCATGCCTCACTTCCTTTTTGTGCCACCCTTACCTCCGATGAAGGAGACCCACACCTGCATGCCCCAGGTGAAGGAGAGCAGCAGCAGGTGTAGCACTTTAATAAAGTCGGTGGGCTCCCCCTCCGTTGCCATGGCATTTCTATGAAAAAAAAAAAGAAATCATTTGAAATTATAGTTTAAATATATGAAGCCAGCAGACAGGTCAGGGAGGAGGTTGTAGACATCACCCAGAACACATCATCCCCACTGTGAAGTATGGTAGTGGCTCCATCATGCAGTGAGGGAGCCGCTTTTCTGAAGCTGGTTGGAAGAAAACAGGAGCTAAATCCTGTGTATACCTGAAAATCACCGTTAGAAAACTGTGCTGGAGGTCCACCTTTCAGTAAAATGACAAACCTAAGCATACAGGCAGCCTTGAAATGTATGCATTACATAAAGCCATATTCAAGTTTCAAAGAAGGCCAGTCAAAATCTAGACTTTTGTAAAACTGTGTATGTGGCAATAATTAATACTCATATACTCTTTATTCAACCTGACTGAGGTTGAGCCTTCCTGATGTGGCAAGCTTACCAAGCTTCTTCTACAAAGCAATGCTTTACTTTCACTCAAAATGCCAGTAAACAAAGTTGGTGTAAAGTCAGATTCTGTGACTCTAGGGGGCGCTGTTTCGCCGATTCCTCATGGACAAACGTGGGGCCACTTCGTAAATAAAATCATTAATGCCATTATTAAAATCTGATATGAAGTGAACGTTGTTTTGCAAAATAGATGGAACATGGAAGGGTCACATGACATGATAGGACATGACCTCTGGTGGCCTATGTCCTTCGGTCAGTCTTTCCACTCAAAAACTCAGAATTTTACAACTAATCTATGCACAAACTGTCACCTGAAAAAAAGTTTCAACCCTCTCAAAATCTGTCCTTCATGAGTGATGGATGGGTCACGTAATATGATGGGAGCAGTTAACGAAACAGCGTCACTCAGAGTCACAGAATCTGATTGGTCACAGAAAATGGTGCAACTGTTCATTGGTTTTCAGTAAACCCAAGGAGACATTTAAGGAAAGAGTGAGGGACGCAAAGATAAAATAATTTGGGTGTCGCTGACGCCTTAACTTCACTCGTGCAGCGGAGCAGATAAGCAACTCAGAGGGAGATAAGAGAAAGGAGGCAGAGCAGTAATTCCGCTCCACTCTACATTCATGGTCAAATGACATAAAAAATATACAGAAGACAATTTGTTAAAGAAGAAACGAAGGTAAATAAACTAGTAGAAGCAACCTGAATTGTAATAAAGAACGTCAAGTAATTGTGCATTTAAAGCTAACGAGCTATTAGCCATTCAGCCAGCACAGTTACACAAGACAAGAGTAGCCGTAGTAGCTTTATTCAAGACTTCACTTTAGTAATAAAACCCGTAACAAGTTCAGCACCCTACTCCTAAAAAAACCCCAACCACATACAAACAAAATAAAGATTACCTACCTTAGTCCAGAGTACTTTGCAGAACACTGTTTATCAACGAGGGAATGAAGCAGAGTTCATAGGGCGCTACTGGATAGCCACTTCCTCTGTCAAATTTTTTGGAATCAGAAACCCTGCCCCTTCAATGAAGATAGACCAATCGCATTCTTCACTAGCTGACAATTCGTTCCTACGCTGTTATACAATTGGTTCATTTTCGACATCTAATGTCACAGCCTCTCCGTCATATACAGCTGTTTTATTTACCGTACCACCTGTGTGAAGCGAGCGGCCCCTTTATTTATTATGCAGAACACAAAGCATCGGTCTTTTTTAAAAAAAATGTGTGTCCTAAATCAAAACCAGCTTCAACTAAAATGCATTCTTCACCTTTTTTTACACTACCGAAAAAATATAAATATTTCACGTATTTCGACCCTAACAACAATCTTGCCTGTTCAAACTGTATTACATTGTAAAGTATTGAAAAGTTACTTCAAAATAACGTGACACTTTACTTTCTTTGTAAGAAAATGATCTGTTCCTCCTGAGGGCGGGTGTTAGAGGAGGAGCGCCGCTATTGGATGATTTGGAGCCAACCGGAGCTCGCGTAATGCGTCCACTAACCAATCGAATACGTTGTAACACATTTTACATCTTCTACCAGTTCGTAAACGAAGTCCTGAGCATCCTTCGTTGTTGCCAACATATTGGTGAGATAACGGTAATGATATCAGTCAAACCGTGAAAGAGTAAAGCCAGGATACAGATGTTCGGCGCGTTTAAGGTCTAATCTTCCGTCCGCCAGAGAAATGCCACGAGCTAATGTTTGAGTCAGTCACGGGTTAGCACCTACATGCTAGCAGCTGCTAGCTACAGCTTCGAAGGATGCATGTCCTGTTTGTTTCTCAGTGGTTCTCCGCTTTAATAAATATGAAAAGGGTTTTGAAGCATTTAACGGACTATATTAGCGTTCCGTTGGTATATAAAAACAACACCTTAAAGTCAATAACAAATTTAACAACTAATTCTGAAATACAAAAAGGTTTTTTGTTTGTATTATCCCTGAAAAAGTGTAGCCTTTCATCTTTATATTTAGTGAAAGAAAACTCATGTTATGGAATTTAAACTTCTTTATTGTTTTGATTCTTCATTCATTTAAAAAAAAAAAATGTTTGGTGTTCATCTGTATTTCTGCTATTTGATTAATCCTAACTATTGTGCTGTGGAAACATTTGTAAGAATATCCAGTTGGAGACCAATACGTCCGTGTTTGTCTCTTCAGCAGGGCTACAATGGGACGCAGAAAGTCAAAGAGAAAGCCACCGCCCAAGAAGAAGATGACGGGCAACCTGGACACCCAGTTCACCTGTCCGTTCTGCAACCACGAGAAGTCCTGCGATGTCAAGATGTGAGTGACTCGGTGTAACTGACGCTGCTTCGGAAATTGTGCCATGTGGATGCGGTTTGTACACAATCTCCTGTTTTTTCAGGGAGAGAAGCCGGAACACTGGAATTATATCATGCAGCGTGTGCTTGGAGGAGTTTCAGACACCTATAACGTGTATCCTTTTCCATCAATGAAGGATGGTGGGCTTTTATTTGAGCATATCTTTAAAAAAAAACATTAAGGAAAACAGATTTATTGCATCGAAAACACAAATGAAACCCTTTTTTTATTTAAGAATCTGAGTTACCCTACATCTGTGTTGTATAGTCAGGTTTTTAAAGCTTTTCTAGATGTAGACTGCAAAATATATCACAAAAATTTGGTCAGTGTGTGTAATATTCCAGTGGCAAAGGACTAGTTGGCGTGCAGTAATTGTTGGCTCACACATCCCAACTTGTATGAACTTGGGGTTTACATGCTTATGAAACATTTAGATGGATTCTCACTCTGGCCACAAATAGCATGGCCCAAAATGTCAAAGGACACAAATTGATTGGAGCACAGAGGAGAGGGAGAGGAAATAATGACATGGGTGAATGGTATATTGCATAAGATATCATCATTACAATATTTTCTAACCTATTTCAAACCATTTAAAGTCAAATGTGAATCCATTTGTCCTACCGTTTAAAAAACGTGACCCTTTTGTTTTTCTTAACATCAGTGGATCAGAATTCCTAAATATACATTACTTCAGCTAATAAGCCAGCCTGGATAGGTGGGCAGTCCATCACAGGGAAACAGATATATGGAATAATCCATCATGCTAACACCCATAAGGAATTGAGAGATGATTAGGACAGGAGTACGAGGAGAGAATTCACAAAAAAAGTTTTTAGTCAGCCATTAAATGTGCAAATTCTTCCACTTAAAAAGAGGAGAGTGGCCTGGAATTTTTGTCATAGCTATACCTCAGCTACGAGAGACAAAATGAGGAAATAAAAATCCAAAAAATCACATTACCGGATTTTTAAAGACTTTACTTTGTTATACACCATTTGTTGGCATTGGCAGAGGTCAAACTGTGTCTACAAGGTTTTCACACACTGTTGCTGGTATTTTGGCCCATTCCTCAACGCAGATCTCCTCTAGAGCTGTGAGGTTTTGGGGCTGATGCTGGAAAACACATCTTCACTGTCGTTGCTGATGGAAAGAGGTCTTCATGCAAAAGGTCACTATATATGGCGTCATTCCTTCTTTCCTTGTCACGGATCAGTCTTCCTGGTCCCTTTGGATGCTACTCAGCATTCGTTTTACCCAAAATGTTCTAGCTTGGTTTCATCTGACCATATGTAGTTTTCCCAATCCCTCCTAGATCATCCAAATGCTCTCTAGCAAACTTCAGACGTATCTGGACATGTACTGGCTTAAGCAGGGGGATACATCTAGCACTGCAGGATTTGAGTCCCTGGTAGTATTTTCTGTTACTGATGGCAGCCTTTGTTAATTTGGTCCCAGCTCTCTAAGGGTTATTCACTAGCTCCCTCTTTGTGGTTCTGTGATTTATGCTCACTGTTCTTGTGATCATTTTGACTCAACAGGGAGAGATCTTGCACAGAGATTATCAGTGTTCTTGTATGTCTTCCATTTTCGAATAATTGCTCCCACAGTTGATTTCTTCACACCAAGCTGCTTACCCACCGCACATTCAGTCTGGTGCAGGTCTACAATTTAGTTTCTGGTGTCCTTAGACATCTCTGTGGTCTGTGCCGTAGTGGAGTTAAGAGTGCGACTGTTCGGGGTTGTAGACAGGTGTCTTTTATACTGATGAGTTCAAACAGCTGCCAATAGTACAGGTAGCGATTGGAGGACAGAGGAGCCTCTTACAGAACAAGTTACATGTCTGTGAGAGCCTGAAAGCTCGCTTGCTTGTTGGTGACCAAATACTTATTTTCCACACTAACTTGCAAATCCGTAAAAATCAGACCATGTGGTTCTTCTGGATTTTTGTCCCTAATTTTTGTCCCATAGATGATGTTTACCTGTAATGAAAATTGCAGGCACCTCATTTTTTAGGTGGGAGAACTTGCAGTTTGTGGCTGGCTAAATGCTCCACTGTACATGAGAACATGGAAGCTCTGTGCAGAAAGCCTCCAGGCCATTATCCTGACTCTTTGCCATTTTGTCGCTGAGCAACAGTGCTACCAACCTTTGCCTTCTCTCATTCAATCCTATTTTTTCAATATAGTGGTATTTTAAAGAAGCAATGGCGTAGTAGCAACCATACAGTCACTGTAGGTTTTTAGGTTTGCATACATGTAGTTTGTCACCAACATAAATCAAAACTCTGTTAAAAATAAATGAAGGATAAACGATATGATCTAATAGATTACAAAAAACAAGTTTCTTCCCTGACAATTCTCCTGCAGATCTTTCCGAACCTGTGGACGTTTACAGCGACTGGATCGACGCCTGCGAAGCAGCCAATCAGTAGTCTTATTTTTTTATGACGTTTTTTTTTTTTTTATACCAGTCTCACACCTTTGGTTTAAACCTTCCTCTGGGGTCATTCCAAGTAGCCAAACGGTCAGTGTTCTCCAGAGCGTGTCACATTCCTCCGGTTGGGCCCAGAAGACCTGTCTCCGTCAGGCGTCTCAGTGTAAATGTAAAACATGTTTCATTTCTTGTATTTGGTTGTTATTTAGGCTTCGTTTCTAGTGGGTACATGTTTTATTTTCCTATTACGGAATCATTTGTTTTCTTACTGTTAAATAGGTTTAATTAAAAAAGGATTATGTACAATTTGCTTTTCTTATTGAGATCTTAAAGTTTAATGATAAGCTTATACTTCTTTTTTTCAACTGGGGATGTGTATTGGTAAGAATCAGACATATGTATCACAGAGTGGGAACGATACGATAGTTGAGCAATCTCATAAGAGGGAGTGCCGTTTGTGCCGAATATCAGCACTGGTGTGATTCGGTCGTCGCTGCAGAAAATCACGTCACTACAGTAAGACGCTCTGATTGGTTGACGCTCACGGGACAGAGGTGAAAGTTCAGCTAGCTTCGCTTCTGCCGCTTTGAAAACATCAAAATTGCAGCGGCTAAAGCACCACAGACTTAACATGTAATGTTGCCGTTCTGGGCAGTGTGAACACACTATTAATGCCTGTACAGCGGAGTGATATTGTCTGTAAAAAGTCCCAGTGCTGTTGTACTTTAATAACGGCACTCATGGAATGTCTCTTTTTCAATCAAATTACTGGGTTAGGAACTGTTGTATAAATCGCAATTCTAGGAGCACAATTATATATAATTAAAAACTCTGAATTTGACTGAAAAACTGTCACCGCATTCTCAATTCAACCAGTTTCATCCATAACACATGCAGTTTATTACGAGATGCTGTGGATCCACTGGAACGAAGGTAAAAAACAGCCACCAACCTGTCATACTTTTGATTTTACTACAATAATTAGTGTCAATGGTTACATTCGATTTCAAAAAAAAAAGTGACATTGCTTTCGAACATCAGTATATCGTGAAATAGAATATCAATATATTGGTTTATTAATACTTTATTAAATCCCTATTTTTTTTAACCTGTGACATTTAAGCGCTGAAAAAAAAAAACTATTTTAATCTCTGGTTTCAAAATTATGCAATTTCACACCACTGTGACAGATTTCCCGCCTGTGTACCTTTGGGTGCTGACAGCGAATAAAGCAATGAAAGCACAATGGCCATTTTCAAGTGTTTTTATTGCACAAATGTCCTTATAGTGAAAGATGAAGAGGATGAAACGGGCCAGCTTTTTTTTTTCTGGACCAAAACCTTTTTTTTTTTTTTTTTTTTTTTTGGAGGAAATCATCTTGCTTTAAATCCACATCGGTTTCAGACCAAAATTATCTGGTTTAATGCTCAATTCAGACATGGAATAGATTCCAAATTTACAGCAGTAATTACAAGAGAAGACAATTGTTAATACAGTAAAGTCATGCAGGCAACACTAGATGGCGTACTTCTACTAGTCACAAAACGGGCCTTTTAATTACATTCGTTCTCGATTACAGCTGATCGGATAATAAAAGCCCACAATAGTGAGAATCATCTTAAACTTTACAATAAGGTGATAATCAAGAAATGTTCTTCAACGCTAACATTTCTTTAACCTTAATTTCCATTTCTAAAGCCGCTTGGGCACCTTGATGTTCCCACGGTCTGCTGCTGCTGGTGTTTTAGATTTCTTCCGAGTGCCATTCAGGTTTGACAATTTTGGCATGCGGTCTTTATTTCTGATCCAATGTGTTACAGTCTGATAGGGGAGGGGTGGATTTAGCATCAACCCTATATTCTGTGGCTGTGGTTTGTCCACTGGCCAATAAAACCTCTGGATTCCGTAGAGACATGGAAAAGACATTACTCATTAAGAAAGGTTCTGCTAGGGCGTGATCTCATACATCTGAAATAACATTCTGTGACAAAAAAAACAATGTTGCTTCTTTGTATATCTTAGACGTATATAGTGTGTTCTGTATTTCCCCGTCAGCATTTGCTTATTTTTCTCTGGAACAAGGATACAAATGAAAAAGTTCAAATTTTTCAGATCTTTCTCATACTGCGGATCACTAATAAAACTGTTAAAAATCCAGTGAGATTTTTCCACTGCGCCCATTAATGCATTCTAAGGTTTATTTGGTATCAGTGGCATGATAAATTAGGTGGCACACGATAACTCAGCTAATAGCAGCAACTAATTCTTCTGACTTTGATCAATATATTGAATGAAACACAAAAAGCACAAACCTACACATGCAATAAAAACAAAATAACGTATATAGATTACAAATTGGTCGCCCACTATTTTATTTTTTACAAAAATACGGAGAACTTTTATCTGGGCAAATTTTTAAATTACTTTATATTTCAAATAATCCCCTTTAACTTTATAAAAAATATTTTAAAGTCTTCCAGCGATGTTAAAATCCCCTGGCTGGTGACGGCCCCAAATGTTTACAGGTAATGTCTAATTTTTGTTAGAGGAGCAATTTGCTAAACTTTGAATTAAATTGATTTCATGATTAAATCTATTTGTCGTCTTGGTAGCGAGGAAGGATAACCAACATTAGATGGCTGAACGCTAATATCAGAAAGTGTAAAAGTGATGTGCTATTCCGGTATTTTGACAAGAGTTACACACAATCAACTTTCCTATTTGGCAAACCAGGGAGCATAATTTCCTTCCGGTTTGGAGCCCTGTTGTTTGATAGCGGGACCTCAGCTCGGGGCCGAGGCATTTATGCTCCACGGCTGTCGCATGATGTTCATTATTTAAACAAAAGTTGATGAGCTGGCCCCAGTCGCCGGTGCCTCAAAAGCATTTAGACTAAGTACTTTGACAAATACTTAAATATTTATACACAAATGTTTGGAAGAGAATGTCCTTAGTGACAGAATCAGTCTTTATGCAATGCTACTCTATAAAGGACGATGCTGTTCTGATTTATTTAATCGTGCATTGAGCACCACAGTGAGAACTGGTCCAAACCAGTTCTCACTGGCCCCAAACTTGGCACATTTTTGTATGTGATCGGGATACAAGAATCTGTTGATACAATATATATCGATACCATGATTAAGACTATATATTGTGATTTTGAAAACTTAATTTAACTGTAGAAAAACTATTATAGTATTCTAAACAATCGTTTTCATCCATAACATCCAATTTTATTACTAGATCTAGTCGATCCACTGGAACGAAGAAGGTGAAAACAGCCACAAACTACCAGTCATACTTTTAATGTTACTACAAAAATTATTGTTTCCATAAAAAAAATTTAAAAATTATATATTGCTTTTGAATATCAATACAATCTCATGACATACCACTATACCTTAGCATATCAATATTTTTTTTTTTTTTACATCTCTAGAATTTGGATGGTCAAATAGGATGTTATAAGTGTTTTAAAAGGGGTTTCAAGTATTTGTAGATTTTAGCGCTAGCCCCTCTGACTATTAGGGGTTTACTGTAATGACAATAAATTATGTGCTAATTTTTTCTGATTTGGGGCTATATTTGAAAGGGAACAAATTTGAACTGCAATATTCAGGATATATCGGAATAAAAGTAGCTAGTAGCATTCCACCACGGCTTTCTGCACAAAACCTCAAGAGCAAGTGAAGCAACACTGATGTCAAAACCAACAACGTAAAAAGGCAAAAGGACAAAAGTAAAAACATGGGATGGCTTGGCGTGCAATACAATAAACTCATGTTCAACACATTCTCCAAACCTCTAACTACGTAACACGACACATATGTATTCCTTTGTGAAAGCGGTGAAGAGTTTGTGCGTGAAAAGCATTAGGAATACTTCCTTGAAAACCCAAATGCTGCAAACAAACCACATCAATCTCCCCTTGTTTGGAGGCTAAAGCTTGTCTCCTTTAGATGGGTCCAACCATGGCTCAGAAGCCGTCGTCCCATCCCAATCGCTGGGACCCATCAGCCAGTGGAGCTGTGGGTTCTGTTCCGGCTAGGGTCAAAGGCCAACTTTCTGATTGTACTCCTGTCAGCGTTCATCATGTTTGGAAAGGTTAACAGTGAGAAGTTAGGAGAGTCAAAAGTTAAAATCTTTGATACGAAAAATAAAGCAGTCAAATAAAAGTCTATAAATAGCCAAAATCAATACATCTCAACTTCTTTGTGCTGTGTGGGTATGTTCTAACCACAACAGTAACCGCAGCAACAAAAGTTGGGCCACAGCATGACCTTTTTTTTTTTTTTCTTTAGACGTCAGTGTAAACAATTAGTTTTTTTTCTCATGCTCATTGAAAAGCAAAATACAAAATTCTTAGGAGAAAAAATGTAATTAGGCAAAGATCGGGAATGAATGACGTCATTCAGAGTCAACTAAAAGTCTGGAAGGTTTGCTTGTTGCAGAGACCGCTGTGGTGGGTTGTCTGGCCTTAATGCTAAGGGAAGGGGGGGGGGGGGGGGAAGAGGCTGTCCGTGGCTGTTTCAGTCAGAGTACTGGTTATAGCCATCAAACTCGACCTCACTCCCGTTGTTGTAGTACGTGTCGACGGGGTTGGTGCAGTACTTGGTGTCGTAGACCTGGCGGGGCAGGCCGTAGGTAGTCATGCCCTGTTGGGAGGCCACTTTGTTGGTGCCCATCTGCAGGGAGATGGTGGAGGTGTCACATTTCTCCAGCTGCAGCTTCTTGTCAAAGATGTGCCGCCTGGTTCCTGGTGCCATCATGCCGGCCTGGCGATGGGGGGGGGGGATAGACAGAGAGAAAGTGATCCTAAACTTCTAAGGTTTGATACACTTGAAAGACAAGGATGGCAATAGAAAAAGAAAACTTTAATACATGAGAACTAACCTCCTGGTTTCTAACAAACGAAGTTCAGATAAATGTGCTATGCATTTGTACCACCCCTCAGTCAACCTCCTTCTGTGCAACATAGTTCAAGCTTGGATGGAGAGCGTCCAAACAAGTTAGTGATATCTAACTGATACTCCCAATTGGACTTTAGGGCAGGACTTTGACTCTAACCTTCTAACAAATTATTATGCTTTGATTTTAACCATTCCAATGCAGCCCTGGCTGTATATGTCTGGAACGTTAACCTCCACTCCAATCTCAAATCTTTTGAAAATTCTAACTCCAACAGCCATGTCCTCTGCTGGCATCGCTGCTGACCATTTTTTACTCCAAATTCGTCAAGGACATAAGGCGCATTTACACTCTGAAGTCTTGGGAAGTTTTACTGGACCTTCTATAGGTATGGACAGGTCTTCATTTCACCAGGCACCTAGTAGACACAAAAGCAGCAACCATCCCTGCTTCTTGCATATGTGATCTCCTGTTTTCTGCTGCTGTCGGTGCCAATAAGTGATGGCACTTACTGCCGAGAGAGTCGCGATATGCGAATGTCTTAGCAAATTCCTTAAAAGCGTATTGTGTATGGAGACACAATGTGGCTCCCATTTGAAGCGGTCATTGTAGAGATCATTTATGTCTGCCCTTGTTGGTACCTTGTTGGTTCCCCCCCATGGGGACCCATAAAATATTAATCAGTGATGCATTGATAACAAGAGGGAAGAGTCTGAGTGCTACAGCGGTTCCAATTCAAATACTGATTGTATGATGTCAAAGAAACATTCATGATGTTCAGTTTAACCAATCCCTGAGCCATACACATGTACAGCACTAATCAAAGCTGGAGGAAGGGCAAAATCTTGATTCAACGCTGCATACAATGGCTACATAAAATATCCCACCCCAGAGGAAAAATAAACTAGTACTTCTTTGGGTAAGAGGTCTTATAGCAGTATTTCTTCTAATAGCAGTATTCTTTAACCCTGCCCCTCAAGGCACACAGTCACGCATGTTTTAGACGTTTCCTTGCTTCAGCACACCTCATTTCTATTGACGGGTGATTAATAGGCCTTTTGCTAAAATGCAAGCATCCAAAACAGGCACGTTAAAGCAGGCAAACATCTAAAAAAAAGGCAAGGCAGTGTGCCTTGAGAAAAACAGTCCTTTAACATTGTAAAACAATGTTCCGTCCTCCTAAACAGTCCAATAGCAGTCAAATATAGAAATGTGCATTTTTCAAAGTTTTCAGTGAGTAGCCCTTAGAAAGGATATGAAACCACGCCTTGTGATTAGGCCATGGAGACTTCTGGGATTCCTTGTTTGATCACCCGTAACAAGCCGATCGCACATTGGCTTCTTATTAAAACCTGCTTCTTATTAAATAAGTTATACAAGGTCTATGCAATTTTTTTTATGAAGTTCTTTGCAAATAAAATAAAAAAAATACTCAAATACATCTCACCAGCTAAATACTTGTTCCAATTCTTCAATTTGTCCCTTTCAACAAGAGAAGCTCAGAGGGCTCTTTCACTTTTATGCAAATTAGTGGTTGCAAACTGCACCAAATGGCATAGAATTGGTGGGCGGGGTTTTAAAGGCAAGGGACGCTTATAAGCAAATTCCTCTTGTTGTGTTATCACATTACAGCCTTTTTTTCAAATGGCTAATAAACGATTTCTGACAGCAAACGTAAAAAATTAACAGATGGATGGTTTTTAGTTACTCGTTCATTCATGATTTATTTTAGACCCAAATGGCGACACAAAAAGAAAAGTGACATTTTGTATTATACTGTATGTCCCGTTTAATACTTTTAGCCCCACCCCACAGCCCAACCCAACACATTTAATGTAAATGAAATTAACCTGGCTGTCAACCAGACACTATTGATGAACAAGAAAAGCTGGAACTGTTGAGTGGCGAGGACCACAAAACCAGCCTTCAAAGTGAGAAACATTTCAAAACTGGTAAAAAGAGCTGGTAAATAAAACTTCTCCTTAGACCTGATGCAAAAAGTGGAATCAATGGAGCAAATTATTAAACATGTTAAGAGATTTGAAAAAAAATAAAGCGTTTCCCTTCACCTGGCTGGCTCCCTTGTTGGTGCCCATTTGTAGGCTGATGGTAGACTGGTCCACTGGAATATCCATGGCGATCTTGGCATCATACAGATGGCGCCGTGTACCGTAGGAGGTCATACCCTTTTGGCTGGCAAGCTTGTTGGTGCCCATCTGCAAAGATGACATAATGGAAGCGTTTTAGCGCATATTACATTTAGGTTTACAGAACTTTGGTAACACTGTTGTCACTTAAGAGAAAAAAAGTGTTGGCTTAGCCCTTCTGACCTGCAGCCCAATGATGCTACGTCCTTCCCTGAGCTTCTCTGGAGCAAAGTGTCGCTGCTGCTTCTCGGCGTACTTGACTCCTAGATCGTACTTTGAATGGAAACCCTTAGATTTGGCCTGAGAACAAGAAAGTGAAGAAACAGAGGAAAATTTAAAACGATCACATTCATGTCTTTGGTATAATGACGGGAGCGCAGTCAACACGTTAACACACAAGTTCATCTCGTTAATCAAAACCCCAAGACTTTTTTTATTTATTTTTTTTGTCCCACGTCCCCCCCATTATTTATCACCCAGTGTCACTACGTAATTCCAGTCCTGGGCATTGCTCTCCCCCTGCAGTCAGCTCAAGCCTCCTTCTTGCCTGAGGAGTGAGCAGGCCCTTCTTTTCACCTGAAGGGGCAGGGTTTCCCCAGCTGGACATAGCAAGTGGAAGGATCACATTATTCCAGCCAGATCCTCCCCAACCCTTCAGGCCAGCCAGGAGGAGGCAGTATACAGTCCAGAACAGATGCATGTTTTTGTGGGAGTAGCTCACATTAGCTGCTCAAGGGAACATCGGGAGAACATGCAAACTCCACACAGAAAGGCCCTTTTGGCAACCCCACCCAAGGTGTGGGTGCTGATGATATGGAGGAAAACCCAAGTCTTTTTCAAGCAGATTGTAATATATAGGGCCAAATATATATATATATATATATATATATATATATATATATCACAAGCATCTAAAGATTGTGGTTACTCTTCTTTTCTTACAGACGTGCCCGGGGCAGAACAAATGCTGCTTGAAATAAGGTTTAATCTGCCCCAAATGCCTTCATTTTACCATGTTTTTATATTCACTTTGGAATTACGAACCCTCGGAAGCGGGGGCGTAACAATAAAAAAAAATTCAACTGACCAATCCACTGCGGTAGAAGACACAGACTGGCATTCCTGCGACAGGGCACCACAGATTCGCCACGTTTAGTTATTGTTTTATTGTTAAGCCCCCGAATCGACCCGTACGAGACTCAAGAAGCACTTCCCAGGCCGAGGACGTCCAAAGGGAATATAAACATGGTAAAATGAAGGCGTTTGGGACAGATTAAACCTCATTACAAGCCGCATTTGTACTGTAACGAACAGGTCCGTTCTACGGAAGTACACTGATCAGGAGTGGATGTAAATACTGCTGAACGGCTCAAACTGGCTCACAAAATCTCAAAAAATAAGGTCCAGATTGAAAAAAAGCGCAACTCTTCCTTTAACTTTCTATTAAAATGCATGAATTCAGCACTAAGTGGTCATATTTGTTCAACATCCGCCATCTGGTAAACTGTGGTCTCACATCGTGTAGGCCATAACTAATATTTTTTTCAGAGAAGCTGATTTGTGGGCATTTGCTCTGTAATGACAATTTTTACACTTTTGTTTAACCTTTTTTGACCCGAATTACTAAAAGAAAACTAGCTTTTCTTCTTCTTTTCTGACTGTCCAATTTACTCAGACGCACCGAGGCAGATGTGCACATTAAGGTCGACTGCATTGTCTCACCATGCCAGCCAGCGCGATGAGCGTACTCTGAACCTGTGTGTGGTTGACGTTCTCGAACAGATCGTTGGCCTCGAAGATGTCGTGTGGCTTCAGGCCATACTCCGTGATGGCACGAACAAAATTTCCTATGTTTTCCAGCTGAGAAAGCGGTCGGGATGTAAAGTGGAGTCAGGTGAGAAAGTAAGTCAGTAAGGCTGTTGAATCAGCTACATTATAGGGAAGAAAAAATAAGTGATTTGTGGAGCCGCTGCGGTACCTTGTGCCAGTTCTGACTGCAGTGGTTGATCTTCCTCACAGAGCCAGGCTGTAGAATATTAATGAGTCTACAAAGACAGAGGAAAAGAAAAGAAAACTAACCAGTTAGAGGAAAAGTTTGACAGTATGCTGGCAAGGTTTTGTGCTTCCGACGTTAGGGCCTCACTCGCACAACTGGACTCCATCCTTCAGACTGTCCATGAAGTTTTCCCCGATTCGTTTGCCCGTCACGTCCTCAATCCACAGCCTCAGCTCTTCTTCCTTGTGTGGGTCATACTTCCCAGCCAGCTGATAAGGGATAAACCAGTGATTAAGTGTGAGACGTCAGAACATCGGGAATAATTTAATTTGGCTGTTCTCTTAGATGTATTAATACGTACTTCTATTTAATAATGTTGTAAATAGTTTTGGTGTAAATAGTTTTGGGTTAAAATGCATCAACTTGCCCAAAGGAACAGACCATTTCCATGTATGATCTTGCCTCTAAACCAGCACCTATGAACTCCCTGTTTCTGGTTATAAGGAGTTCCTTACAGGGTCTTAAAAGCATTGAATTTCGTGAATTTTGATATCCGAGTCTTAAAGTTTGTGCTGTATTGCATTTTTCCTAAAGAGTGGCGGAACAAATAATCGAGAAAGCAAAAGATCAAAATACTCAGAACACGTGACGACTCCAGTAGATGAAGATTAACGTAAAACCCTAACCAGTGTTAAAAAGACAAACTTCAAATCGATAGGAAAACTTTCTTGTGGCCTGCTGAAATGTTCTTTAATTTTTCACACCTCTGCTTGGCTTGTCATCTTTTACACATGCTACATTTTCCGGAAACACTTTGTTGTCAATTTGACCTCACTTCTCAGTCACCAGCACAAAGCTGACATTAGAACCATATTTTGCGGCCATTGCAGCCGTAGCTCGGCTGGGGATGCAACGTTGGAGGAATGTTGCCGTTTTTTTTCTGTTTTCACCTCCTCTGTGCAGAAAAAGCACAGCCAGCGTTCAGCTGCATTTCGGTTGGGACTTTGACTGAGCCATTCTATAACATTAATGATTCTGGCTTCTGAGGATTTCTGGTCTTTACATGAACAGAACAGGAAGCTAAATAACAGTCAAAAAGGCCTATGGACATTCCTGCATCCAGAACCCCTGGTTCTGATCTCCATGCATTTATATACTGGCACGAAGACGCTGCTGTCCTAATGCTTCGAATTCTGGCATTTGCGTTTAGGTCCACAACCCCAAACCCTCCCACCATACACACACACACACACACACACACATCTAGGTTTCCTGAATGTTCTGCAGACAAGTCTTCTCAGTGCAGGACATGCAGCCAAAAAAAACAAGTATTTCAAAGCAGCAGGGAAAGCTGAGCTTCAAGTCCATCACACCAAACTTGGGAGAAACAGCTCTCTTAAACACCCGCCCTTCTGACTGTCTCGCTCCCCATCTCCTATTGGCTTAGCTCATATTTCTCCCCCTCACACATGCCCTCTTCCTCCCCTCTTCTCCCTGTGGATTTTCCAGAATTTGCCCTTTTACAGTGAACCGGCTAGCCAGACTGCCCACATCTGACAAATGCTGGCCACGCTGGGCAGGTTCTGCTTCCAAGAGACGGTTTAAGTCAGTCTTTTAATTAAGATGTTTGCATCTTTGCAGAGCTTTGCAGGGACTGATGTGAGTGCCATTCCCTACCCCAAAGTTCAAACTGAAATATTCGTTTTAAACCAAAGGAAATGTAGGACAATTAGAAATAACAGATATAAAAAGGCACTAACCAAAATAAGATGCAAGTAAAAACATTAAATAAATTCCAAAATGATTAAGGGAATGTTTCAGATTTTTTATTTAATTTATTTTTTTAAGAATTTTATTTTTATTTATTTTTTTGACAAATTAACAGTCTGCAGCAATAATTTAAGTTAAGAAATTAAACGGTCTCTCCACTTTTTGGTGAAAAGGTTGCAGTGTTTTTTTTATTTGCTTTCATATCACATTGTCACATAAACTATAGCCAAAATAAAATGACCTTAAATTTTAACAGATGAAAACTGCCAAGATTGGGTCCCCACTAAAAGAACATCTCTGCTTTTTTTTGGTGCTACAGTCCCATCCTGGGCCCTTTTTAGCCCCTCTTTATTAACCTCCTGGATACGCCCCTGCTCAGCAGCACTGAACATTTAGGAATAATCACTATTAATCGGTCAAAAACTCGTAGGAGTCTAAGTCAGTAGAGAGTGAGCAAGTATTTTTTTTTTCATAGTTTGGTCGCAGCACAGCATTGAGTCTGTTGATTTTGACACTAACGCTGGTTTTTGCCAGACCAAATGCAAAGATTCTGGAAAGTTGTGGCTCGCTGCTGCGCCGTGCGTCACTGATCGTTTTCCTCATAAACATACGTAGGTGACCCATTTTTGATTCAAAACGGCAAATTTCGGCAAAAATGTGATGGATTTTCATGTCCGGAATGAAGAAACTGTTAACATATTTAAAATGTAACACGTTTTATTCTTGATCTCCTCACATTAAAAACAGGGAGTGTACATGATATGCGACACCGTCAAATATCGGGAGAAGTATCGGGACAATGGTGGCCCCGGGAGATTTTCGGGAGGGACACTGAAATTCGGGAGTTTCCCGGGAAAAACGGGAGGGTTGGCAAGTATGCCCCCACACATTCAGAACTACAGTCAGCCAGCCCACTTTGTAACTTTTACACTATAACACGTGTTTTTCGAAACGTTTTGGGGAAACATCACCATTTTTTATGTTCGTTGTCGGAGTTGTCAGTACATGGGAGGATCCTCCTGCTGATAACCACACTATAAAACTTTTCACCAGCAGACCACTTCCCCATAGGTACTGAGTGAGTTTTACTTTTGGCAGTATGCTCCGTGCTACCTAATTATATAAACAAACATGCGGTTTTGAGACTTGACCCATGACAGATTCACCAAAGAAACCAAAGAAGATTCTATCAGAAGAAGCGAAGTGAGGGAACTGGGCTGCAAGAGCTAAAGGATGCCAGTGCTTCACCACTGTAGAAGGCTCGTTATGATCATGAATACCAGGGCTAATCAGTTCTGTGCATGTTGTGAATTGAAGGTAAGGAAAGTTGCAGCACGCTGAGCCGTGGAGCTGTACGCTGAATTCATGACCGGGCCTTTCCCCAGTTACGTCGTCCTCAATAACAGCACACCTCCCGCAGATCCTGCTGCCTGCTTGCTCATAGAGCAGAAGGCTGGGAGAAGACACAGGTCAGAGAAAACTTCCTTCCCTTCACTGCTGTGAAAGATCTTTTCTGTCAGTCTGTTGCTCAGTTTAGGTCAAAGTAGGATTAGCTTCTAAAACTCAGTGTTACAACTTTTTAAGTTGTGTGGTCAGCTACCCTTAGAGAGATCTACTGGATTGGTAAGTATTAAATGCTAAAATAGTCAGTAAGCTTCTTCGAATGCGCTGCATCTGGATTTTTCTTTTACTACCTCAACCAGCTATTTGCACCATTATTCTGGTTACTGTTCAAATTTATTTTATTTTTTATACTTAAAGAAACTTGAATTTGTTTTACTTTCTATTGTTCTGAAACCATATGCACTCAGGTTACTATTTTAATATTTTCTTATGTTTTAAGTTCAATAAATATTTAGAGTTTTCCTGACTTTAATTTATATTGCACACAGTGAGTGTTCAATTGTCTTTCATAATCAACGTCCTGCTAAAAAGTAAATATATATCGACCTTAATAATCAGCTTTAGATATCGGTCAACGGCGACCAAAAAAAAAAGAAAAACTGTATTGGCCTTAAAAAACCCATATCAGTCCGCCTCTAGGGTTTACAAAGTGTTTTTAGTTAGACTAAATGGCCAACAACTAAAGTAACCCACTATGGGAAAGAGGGGAAAAAAACACTGCTACAATATACTGTATAGGGAAATTACATTATATACATTTCATGTTCTGTTCCAAGTACATGTTTCACCCAGGAAGATCATTCGTAGCGCACCGACTCCCGTTTATATTACCCATGTATGCAGTCATCAGCTTCCTTGCAAATAAAAACAATACACAATGTTGCTAATGATTAAAGATTCATAAAGCACAGATTTTATTCACAACTCCAGAGGTTTTTAACCATAAACTAGTTTTAAAATTGGCAGGTGTCCGACATAGTTTGGCTTCTCTAATCCTTTGTTTCCACTGATCCGTTACATTATGGGAGTTAATTCTCGTTTTACTAATGCGTTTCTTGTCATTGTAAAAGCATGCCAAACAACTGACGCGTACCATTTCATTTGTAGGCTCATAAGACAATGGTATGTTACATTTAAGGTGGAGCTACTGGGGTCAAACAGTCAATAGATTGAGCAGACAGAAAAAAGCTTTCCACAAGGACATATTATGCCGTTGCACCTGTATGACGTCTCGTTAGGCATTTGAGTTTAACCCCACCTCACCCAAGGGAATCTAACCGACAGAGAAAAAAGCCCTCCCTGAATACGCCAGACGATAAAATGGGGCTGCCCGATGAATCAATTAATCAAATGTTCTGTTTATAAAGATTATATTTTTGAAAAGAAAAACAACAAAAAAAGAGATTTTCTTTTTTTAACCTTGTACCATTTGGGCTTTCATAGCTCACCATGATGTCAATCCATCCAGAACCTATACCATCCCGTTTTACAAGCTTACTTTACAGCTTGCCTTTAGTTGGACTTTAAATTCAGGTCAGCTCCGGGACTCGATAATTAAAATAAAAGCAAGGTTTTAAAAGTATATGTTTTACTTGCAGTTTCTTGTTAAGAAAACAAAAAAAAATAAAAATTGGATTTAGTATGAAAATAATTACATTAATTTAATTTCTAAGGTATTTTGCCTGGCACTACAAAATAGCCTACCAAACCACATGGACTCGTGATGAACCGCTCACTGAAAACAAGGCTAAACCTACTTCCAATCGGCTGAAGCTAGCCGTTAGCTTCAGCCTCAGGGTCCAAATTTGGGTTTTAATGAAATAACGTGAATAATATATATTTGGCTGACAAACTTTTAAGAGAACTTCAGTTGAAAAAAAATTTAAGTTTGTTTTATTGGCTTTAAAACACATCGACTCAAAAACAATTTTCTCTTTACTATTACAAATAGTGTATCTGCTCATAACATCAAGTACAAATTTTCTCTCCATTTCTGTTAAAGACATACACACAGGGCTTATTGTTAAGTTTAGGTCACATAACAGGAAAAAAAATATTTTCAGCAGCCAGATAATGTTTTTGAGTACCAATATACATAGACCTACTGCTACCAATATCTGGTTTCCATGAAAAATACTTTAGGATCTTCACGTTTAAAAATACAATCTGAATGCTTTTCTGTTTCAAGGAACAGTAGTCTCCCAGTCACCGTTTTTATAGATGAAATTGATGATATTCTATAGTCAAACATTTGTTGAACATCTATAGCATTATGTAAAAAAAAAAAAATGCCTAGTGTAACTACTAATCAAATAATTTATTTAAAATGTGCACGGTGCACAATTTGTTAGGGCTAGGCAGTATATCAATTGTATTGATTTTTTGAGTTTTCTGTTTATGAAGATTAAATTTTTTTTAAATCCAGAAAAACAAAAAACTTTTTTTTTACCGATGCAACTCTTGGGTTTCTATAGTTCAAAGTGATATCAGCCTATCCAAGGCCTACCATCATGTCAACTGTCAAGAGGGAATGAGTGAAATAAAAGCAAGTAAAAAAAACTGTCATTGCATTTCTTTTTAAGAATAGAAAGGAAGGATTTTTTTTCTCTTTTCATTTTGAATCCGTATCGCCCAGCCCTACGCTTTGCTGATACATAAAGCTAAATGTAAAATAATTCACAACCTCTGAATGAGTTTACATTTAGACAGAAACAACCACAAACCTCAATATGTTTTAGCAGGATTTTACGTGACAAATAAAACAAATATATAATGCAAAATTATAGTAATTCTGGTTTAATCAGATATCCCTAAATACAATCCAGTTCAAACAATCAACCTCTGAAGTCCCCAATTGAGTAAATAAGAGTCCACCGTTGCAATTTCAACCAGCTGTTCTGTGAAGACCTCAAAGGTTTGTTGGAGAGCGTTAAAGAAAAAAGAAAAACCACAAAGAACGACAATTAACAAAACTGGTCTTTTTTGCAGGTGAGCAAGAAGAAAGTAGTAAGAAATCCAGTTGATGCTCCAAGCCATGTAAGGTAGACGAAGATGGTTTGGTCAGAGGACATTCAAAAATATTAATAATAAAAAAAAACTCAACACTGCCCATCCCCCTAAACACTCCAACCCTACATTGGAACATGGGGTGGCATCAACAAGTCATGGAGATCCTTTTCTTTAACATGGGGAGGGGACTGGTCAGAAAAGGGGTGGAGCTAAATAAAGGGTGATCCTGGATGAAAAGCTGGTAGAGGCTGAAAAAGACTCAAGACAGGGGTAGAGGTTCACATTCACATCAAATGGCCTAGCCAAAGTGCAGACCTAAATCCAATCAAGAATTTGTGGCAAGAATTGAAAATGTGTCCGTTCACTCTTCATCTGCAGTGGAAGGTATTCCTTTCTTTTGGTCAATCACGTAAAATTCCAAGAAAGTTATTGATTCTACTTTGGAAAAAAAAATAAAATCATGAAATAGTTTAAGAGGTATGAATACTTTGGCATGACAATTTATCCAAATATATTACGAATGAATTACAGTAAAAATAGAAGACATATGGTTTATGACGATGTCACATTTAAATTCATATGAGGGTTGTTTTTTGCCTATAAACAATTTAAAAATCTCAAATGTGTTGATTCTGCATGAGTCATAGCATATATATAATCTCAATCCATCATAATAATCCCAATTTCTATTCAGGCACAATATATTCATACTTTGCCATAATAAATGGTTTTAAGGTTGTAAATTAAATCCTAAGAAAAAACTGAACATAGGACTCTCGATGCTGGAAACTAACTAAACAGTCAATCAGGCCCTATTAAAGCATCCCTTCATAATAATATATAATACATAAACATGCCACACCACACCAAGTAAGGTAAATATCATTGAGGCCAGAGCAAATGTGACTCAGCAGTGGAGTATTTATTTTCCCACCATATATCCTATGAGGGGTTTGTTACAGGTCATTACTCTAAAAAAGGAAAGTCAACCGTTTAACGTGGAAATGGTCAGATAACGCTTGTTATCGGTCAAAACCGAAACGACTCAAATGACTGGAAGAAATCCAGACAGAAAATCTTCCTGAATGTTTAGCCGCTCTTATCTGATATGTGGAGATAGGTGTATACACGCACAAACACAGCCTTGTATGAGTATTCGTACCCCGGCGCTTGTTCACATTTTGTCACATTACAAACTAGACCGTCAATGTACTTTTTTGGGATCGTATGAGACTAGAGTTTGTCACGGACAACGGAGCGGAGACAAACCTGAGGAAAAAGGTGATCCGGTCGGATGAGACCAACCTAGATTCGTTTTGTTTTTTTATTTCTTGCCTACACATCAATAGTATATGTGGACGAAATCTAGCGCTGCATTTCCCCTAAAAACAGATATGAGTTTCAATGTGAAGCATGGGGGTGCCACCATCATGATGTGGGGTTGCCCTTTTCAACTGGGGTTGCAGCAGAATGTGGTTCTATCAAGGATTGACTAAAGAGATTTCTGAATCCAAATGCCATTACACTTTTTATATCCATCTCTGTTAAAATAAAATGGTTGAGAACAGTGTATCCTATTACATAAGCAGTTGGCTTGTAATGGGAGGGTTGTGGGTTCATCTCTAGCTTCCTACTTTCACACGTGCCCCTTGGCAAGGAGTGAATGTTGTTTCAGTTTAAAGCGCTTTGAGTGGTCAGTATGACTAGGAAACCACAAAGTAAGTCCAGACCAATTACTTCCACACCATAAAATACTTTGTTTGGTCCACCAGAATAAATCCCAATAATTTACGAAAACTGTTCAAAATATGAAATTATTCCGGGGGGTGGGCTATTGTACATACACTGTTTTTCTGGATGTTGTGCTTTGCTAAGACGATCGTCTGCTGGCCGGACCGTTTCAGTCGCCCCCTTCTTCCTTCAGTCCGCCTCCTGTGTTCTGTCAGAACACTGTTACTTCATTCTTGACTCTGCTGTAAACTGTTTAGAGAGGGACACTTTCTCAAATTCCCAGCCAGAGCCTGGCCACTCCTTAAAAGGCCATCAGATGGTTCTGATGTACCTGTCAGTCTTTTCGGTTGCATCTCTGCTCTTGATGTCATCCCAAAGGAACGTAAGCATCACTCTGAGGTTTTCTGCTGAATAGAAGTACTGAAAGCAATCTGGGCTTCACATATGGCAGCAGAGTGAAATTAAACCAGTGCTGAGTGAGGGAGCTATTAGGAGAACAGGTCACATCCCTACAGAACAATGGTGATGATCTGCATGTTGGAGCAGCCATAAGCAGATTTTTTCCCTTTAATCCTGAACATCGACTGTTACCATAGAGCTTTATAAGCAGAGACCAATTTTCAATACAAAACTACAATTCAGTTGAGTTTATTTATAAAGTGCCAACTCCTAACAGATATCTTCTCAAGGCAAGAAAATCAACTTAAATTGTGCATAAATTCCATCCATCCATACAGCACCACCTATCTCCAGCAATCAGACGGCTGGGTACACTCTACAAGGTCTCAATGGGGTATTGAGTACGTAACAGTACAGAAGCTGCAGAGAGGTGGGTTAAACCATAGACATTATATATGTAGACGCCTCATTCTGTGCTGCAAAATGATACAGCATGGCGGCCGTATTGGATGGGTCTCCTCACTACAAACCCAACTAGAGTCTATGCAGAACAGGCAGCTATCTGGTGATTTTTATTGAATTATTTAAAGAACACATACTATATAGAGAACATAGAGATATTCGACATGTGCAGGATAAATAAATCTTAAGTTATAATAATGACCCAAAAACGATTATTTATGTTCAAGGAACAAACAACAGATGAATTATTTCGTTTGCAGAGCACAGGGAAAAAAATAAATAAATCACGAGAGATTTAAGGTACAAATGAAATTAATTTTTATGACTAAAATTAGGGGGTGATTTATTATGCCTGTGTGTTTATGCAGCCTATGGTTGCAACACTGTGTACTACTGAAACCAGATCATATGGGGTTCAGTAAGAATGAACAGTATTATGACTATAAAACTATGTAATTGTAACTCATGTTATTTGGCTATCAAAGAAATGCCAACGGAAGGAACTATAACCGTCATTGTTTATAATTATCACTAACATTTTTGGGGACAACCTGTCCATGTGCCATGTAGCCGATCCCAGCTGCTGTGCCTTCATCCTACTCCAATCTACTACATGTTAAAAGCAGCAGATGGCTCCTTCAGAGGGAACGGTGAAGGTGATCAGAGCAGCAGAGCGTTTGATTCGTCTAAACTCTACAGAACATCCTTCAACTATTTGGTTGGAGCTGAGATTGGTTCAGATGACGTGTTTTTATCTTTTACTATGGTTTTGGTTCCATAAGTCCAGTGAGGAGGAGTGAAATAAATTCAAATTAACAATCAAACTTCTTTTTTTTTTTAATCAAAACATAAAATTTAATCATTTATATTGGTATTAATATGCCATTACATATGTCTGATTTTGTTAAAAAGCATAATAAAATATGTTTTTATTGTTGGCTTTAAACCTTCCTCATTAGAAATAAACTGACTGAGGGCGAATGGGGACCTATCCAAGATGGCAGCCGCGCGTCAGTCATAATATACGTAGACGCCTCATGGACTATGGGTTAAACTACGACTCTGCTTCCTGGTCTGGACCCTGGTTTGTAGGTGTTTTGAAAGACTAATAAATCTGTCCAGATGCCTTCCCTCAGCTTAAGGTTGCCTGTTCTAACCCCTGGAAAACATTTGACTATGGTCAATTCAATTAAAAATTCTTTATTGATCCCAGAGGGAAATTAAGTGTTGTATCTTACTACCAATTCATTTTTATAGACCGTGATGGCTGTGCGGAGAAAGGACTTTTGGAGCGGTCTGTGTTGCAGCGAAACTGAAGAAGCCTTCATCCATATTTAATGGAGTCTATAATGCCACGTTTCTGACTATGGAACTGCCAATTACCAGGATCTGCTTCTCAGTGGGTGTATCAATCTGTTAGAAATGCGGATAGGTTGGTGGTGTCCTTTGGGCAGTGTCCTAGAACTATGCTTTCTACATACTGTCACACAGTCAGCCTGAAATTCCAGCAGTGTGGGTTCTGTTGGAGGACCACTATGTGGTTCTATCCTTGTTTTCACTGGGCCTCAACCATTTACTGGATTCTCAACAGCATTGAGTCGGGCCTCAAACTCTGACACCCTCGCCTCTAAAGCTATAAAAATGCTACATTTATTACACTTACCATTATCACTAAAGGAGGTGGGGGGGTAACTAAACATCTGGGGCCGTATTCCCAAAGGCTCTTATCTTACCGCTAGGTGTTACTCCTGACTCGCGCTAAAGGTCTTACGTAGGAGTTGTCTAAAACCTATTCACAAACGCACTAAGAGCTACTTTTACGTAGGACAAACCCCTAAAATTAAGCTTAGAATGACGTCCCTTTGCTATGGAAAAAGTCATTCCTGTGTGCGAGTCAATAGACGGAAGGCAGTGTGTTTGGTTGTTCAATGAAACGTGTGAAACCAGGAAATTGATATATATATATAAAGGACACATTGTTGTAAAATTCCGTGTATTGGAGGAAGACCTGCACCCAAAGACTGTCCCCTGTTGCAACAGTCGGTGGACCCAGGTCATTTAGCCAGAATGTCAAGTATATTGGAACAAATGTCTGAATGATCACTGACGTACATGTTCATTATTTAGTTATTCATTTAAAATTTTTTTTATTGTATTTATTCTTTTGTCTTTTTGTTTGATATGGATAAATTACATTGTCCGGAATAAAGGCATATATATATATATATATATATATATATATATATATATATATAGAGTCTTCGCAGTCAAAAACAATCTATTTGTTTATGGAGTGATATCTTTTCCTATTTACATAAACATCCTCATCTATTGATGGCACAATTATTTTGATATGCGTGCCATCCACAGCTCCGATCATCCCCGGCATACCTGCAATCGGCATGAAATTGGCTTTAATTCGATGCAGTTTCTGGATGTCTAATGGGAAACGGATGAATTGTTTTCTATAATGTGTGGTCGAGAGAGAGCTTTAAGAGTTTGGTGGATTGATCGGCTGAGAGATGGTTGTGATATAGGTACCCAAGTCATCCGCGTTACAAAGTTGCATTTTCCCTGTGGCTAAATATCTTAGTGTCGCTAAACATTTAATTTCTGGACCGATCGGGTTGTTATACATTTAGTTGGAGACGGGATTGCATCCCGCACCAAGTTCAAAACCTTCACGGTCGTTTTGGGAGTCTTTGTGAATAGATCTTAGGGAGTTAGAAGTCCTCTCGACTTCTCTTAAGGACTCCCAGACTTAGGAGCTACTTTTAGGCCTAAAAGTGGTTGTGAATTACTTTTATCTTAAGAAACTAGGAGTCCTAAATTTAAGAGTGACACGCCCAAATTTTTTAGGAGCTACTCCTAAATTCGCCAGTTAGGACCTACTTTTAGCCCTAAAATTCTTTGTGAAGCTACATAAAAAAAAACTACATCCACAGAGGGAGGCAGAATGAAAGTACAATATTTCCTTTAAAAAAAATTACATTTGAATTAACATATAATAAAATGTACATTTAAAACGGGCACAACAATGACTTTATGTTTACATCTACCAGCCAGTAGCGGCTACGGGTTGCAGGTGACAGATACTGTCTCTATAATCCCACTATTTGGTCGGCTCAGCTCAGCAGGCTCTGGGAAAAGTGGTGGAGTCAGCAAGTCAAGCAGCTGCTTCAGAGTCCCAGATATATTGTTATCCATGTAGGAGAAGAATGACTGCAGTAGAACAGAAATTTGAGTAGATTCGGGTGAAGACGATGGACCCACATGAAACATTTCTATGGCATCAAACACACACGGAAATTGTGACTTTCCTCCTGGATTGGTAAACTAACTCACTCGCTAACGTTAGCTGTCAGTTAAACTCCCCCAAAATACATTCCTCACTCGACACAGTTCAGGTGGCTCACTGGTTTTATTGTTGTAACTACAACCTAGATTAACTAGATGTTGCAATCATGCTCACGTTCCATATCCAAGCTTTAACAATGAGCCAATGAAAAGAATAAAAAAAAGGGAAGATGTGATCTCTCTTTTTAATATTCATCAGAACACTTGCAGCAGAATTTTGGATCAACTCAAGGCTTGAAATAGCTTTTTCTAGACTTCCTGATAGTAAAGAATTATAGTAGTCTAGCCTTGAAGCCACAAATGTACAGAACATTTTTCCGTATCACCCAGGATGATTCTAATTTTAGCACTATTCTGAAGGCGAAAGAAGGAAATCCTGGAAACTTTTAAATTATTATTTTTTTTACTTTATGAATGTTGTGTCTTGGTCAAAAAATACACAAGGGTTCTTTATGTTATTATTGGAAGCCATTTAAATTTTTCAGAGCTTCTGGTCCAAAGACGACAACTTCTGTCTTATTAACCCTAACCCTTATCAAAAGCAGAAAGTTAAGAGTCTTCCAGGGATTTATGTCTTCAAGACATACCTGTAATCTACCCAAGTTATTGGATTCATTGATAAATATAGTGTATAACTGTGGAAATGTAGTTCCTATGCTACCTGATGATTTTACCAATTGGAATATTTGACCAATATTTTAACAACTAGAAATACCCCTCTCTCTTTAATATAAAATATCGTCCAAGCAAAAAACCCTGTGGTACTCCACAAGTAGCCCTTGAGTGTAAAGATGTATTAATAACATGAACAAAATGGAATCTAGCGGAGAAATATGATTTAACCAGCCTAGTGATCTTCATTTGATCCATGCAACATGATTACGCCTTTCCGAGAGCATATCATGATCAACTGTGTCAAAAGCAGCACTGAGATCTAACAAGACCAGAACGGCGCTATGATAATCTCATTAGTAACTGATGTTCCAGTGCTAGAATTAGCTCTATAACCTGACTGAAATTCTTAAACAGGTTGTAACTGTTTAGAGGTTAACATACTTGATTGACAACTATTTTCTCAAGGATTTTAGATAAGGAAGGTTAGTTAAGAAACCTTCTGTCAATCAGGACTTGGCTAATTTTACAGACCTACAGCTAAAATTTTTATCACAGCAACCCTAAATTCCTGTGGTACATATTTACAATGGATAGATTCATCATATCTAAAATGGGGGCAGTAATCTAAGGGAACAGTTCCATAAAGAATTCTGTAGGGACTGGGACAAACATGCAAGTTTAAGAAGCAAATATTTTTGGCAATTCGGAAAAGCTTGACTGAATCAATACAGTCCAAACTCAAATTAGGTTCTACGGTTACTAAAAAGAGGCAGTTCTAAATTTACCTCTGATAATTCCTCAAATAATAAGGAAGAAGACATGTTTGGGAGGTTGCCAATGATTTTATCTTTAATAGAATTGAACCAAACCTGAAGGAAAACTTCATTATAGAAGAGCTGTATCATTGAGACGATGCTGTAACAAGTTTTATTAAATCTGTTCCATTCTTACTTTCCTCTCTGTCGAACAGAAATGTAATCTCTAATCCTTCACAAAATTATTGTCTGATTGATGACTTTCTTCATAAATACACTCAACAAAAATATAAACGCAACACCTTTGTTTCTGCTCCCATTTTTCATGAGATGGACTTAAAGATCTAAAATTCATTCCAGATACACAATATTACCATTTCTCTCAAACATTGTTCACAAATCAGTTTAAATGTGTGATAGTGAGCACTTCTGCTTTGCTGAGATAATCCATCCCACCTCACAGGTGTGCCACATCAAGATGCTGATCTAACATCATGATTAGTGCACAGGTGTACCTTATAATGCCCACAATAAAAAGCAATATGGAACGTGCAGTTTTTTACTTTATTGAGTGTATTTATGAAGATCCAGTTCAGAAAATGTAGATGGATGGATATGATAAACAATTACAAAATTCTTAATTTCTTTGGTCTCTGAGACAGAAAAAAAAGAACATTTACATCCCGAAAAAAGTCTTTTTTTTAAGAATAATGGTATGTAATACATTTCAAATGGTTAATTTCTATGCCAGTTAAAACAAATGAACACACATAATTTATCAGACTGCTCTATACTAGACTATTTATTTTATGACTAAAACGGTGTTCACTGAGAAAATATTTACAGATAGAAAGCACCCCCATCTGTATCATACCTGTATCAGGTATCGGGACACAAGAAAACCAGAACCAGATCCCAGAGTTCCTCAGGGTTCTGTTCTGGTATCCATCCATAAACGGTCAGTTTAAGAGGTCATTTGTAAAATTTGGCCTCAACCTTCGGAGCCTTACTTATACAGTTTCTTACATTGCCAGCTTTATTTAGCCATATACCTTAAATCAGAACCTTTCAACTGTGTCTCACACTGTCTCGGTTGCTTAACTTTGCACACCTTATCATCTAAAATAAATCTGAAGTATGGTTTGGATGTATTTTTTAGCTTTAATTAAGTGAATAATTAAGTTCAGACCTTCCATTAATTTTAGACAACGTCTGCCCTTCTACCCTAGTTAGATTATCTGGACTCTTTCAGACACATCCCTAGTTTTGATAAGCGGTCACGAAGGATTGGTAGGATCTCATTCTACGAAAATAAAACTCAGGAGACTGGTATAAAAAAAAAAAAAACCTGCCCTCCATCATTAAAGATATCAGAAACAACCATCAGTGATCAGAAATAATATGGGTGAAATTATAAAATGAGAAGATTGGAAACTGATCATGAAGACCAGCAGCAACTGTCTGCAGGAATCTCCAACATGGAGTAGCTGTGTTCTTCTAAAGTCTTTTGTATGCTCTATATGTTGAGGCTAAGGAGAAAGTAAGTGAGACCGTTTTTTTCTCCTAAAGGAAACATCCTGATCGGTCTAAAAATCCCTTATAACAATATGAGAGAAAAATGCTAGGGTCTGATGACGCCAAAAAGCACAAAAACTGCATTAAGCATTGGCAAAAGAAGAGCATGCCTACAGGAAGCACGGTGGTGGCAGCATCATAATTTCAGGTCTTTTTCAGATGGAATTAGGATTTTAAAATCAAGGTGGGTGAAAATATGAATATTACTACATATATTTTTGTTTTCCCCCCTTCAGATGCTAGAAAACTGAACATAAAAAGCTATTTTATTTTTACGTTGCCAATGGCTACAAGCACCTGAACCCTATGAGACAGGAGATGTGAAGTTTTGCAAAAGTCGCTGTAGAGTCCAGAAGTAAATCTGACAGGGAAAATCTGCTGACTATCTGAGAGATTTGGAGAATATTCACAGAGTAGTCAAGAGGTGGCATGCTGGTAAACCCATACCAAAGAACACCAAACGCTCACACTGAAATAAAAACAGCTATAGCTGGTTGCAAAATATAAAAGCAGGCCAATAGTGGTGTTTTTTTTATTATAACCTTTATAATTGATTTGATTAATTGCAAAATAAACTGTACAGACATCATCACATTCTTCTCTGAAATATGTAAACAGACCTAACCCATCACTGTGATCTGCAATGATAAAATATTTTTTCTAACTCTTTAATAAACCAACCCATACAGTTAACATTGCAATATCTCATTTTTTCTTTCTTGCCAGAGGCTTCAATATATCGTCACAAAAACCATATGAGTAGCATTTTGTGCAGAATTCTGCTCCCATAAACTCCCGTCTTCTGTGAGGGGGGGGGGGGGGTGTCTATGCTCAATCCTGTGAACACTTGAGGTCTACATACCTTACTCTTAACCTCAGCAGAAAGTCCAAAGGCCGGGCCGCTCCTGAAATGTGTTGTCATCCTCCTGCAGTTAGTTTCTGTTAGCAGATGGAGCCGAGGGAGGCGTTTTAAAAAAAATAAAAAAATGGAGAAAACAGGTTGCGGTGCTCTGTCCGAGGCAGGAACACGCAGCACGGGAAGTCGTCGGGAAACCCGGAGGTGCGCTGCTTAAATAAAACAGCCGGCTTTAATTAGCTTCGGAACCGCTCGGACCAGCTGTTGAGCCTTTCTGACAACTTTCCAACTCCCGTCGGAATCTTTTTAAGCTCGTCCATGCGTGTGCTCTCTGATTGGCTGGAGCCGCTGTCCAATCTGGACGCAGCATCTCAGTCAAACAGGGAGTGATGTCATCGCTCGGATATTGGGGTTTTTAATCAGTGTCACTTTTTCCACCTTCAGCCGTTCGGACAGGAATGAGTTCCGCCTGTGTCTGGGTGGAGTGTTCAGTATGGGGGTGCCGTTTGTAAAAGTTACACCGTCACAAGTTACCAGAAAAGTTTGGTTTGCTTAGCCTGTCACAAGAGAAAGAAAGCAGGGGTTAGTTTTTCTAAGTCACATTTCACCATGTTGTTCATTCATTTATGTCACACTTTTTAATTAATTCTTTAATTATTAAGCTACATACTAGGTTTACAGACTAGACTAAATAGTTAGCTCCAACTCCAACGTAAGTATTTAGGCCAGGGATGCCCAAAGTGGGGCCAGTGAGCCAAACTTGGCCCCCAAAGTAATTGATTTTGGCCCACCAGGTGGGTATAAGATAAAAGTCCTGCTAAATGTGCAATATAATTATTCTTTCACAGCTGATGGATTGGATAATGGACCCAATGAGTATTTATTGGGCTGCATAGAGTCCTCTTGCTTGGTGATTACATTAAAATTGAAATGTGTGAAATTAGGTCTAAAATTGAATTACAAGGAACTACAAGGGGCATGTAGTGCACGATTTGTGCACGTATTTACATTTGCTCATTTTATAAGATCACAAATAGTCATATTTGATTAATTTAAAAAATATCCAATGAGCCTTTGCTGCTGCACTGGACTGGATCAAACTACTTCCATAGTTATAGTACGCAGACAAAAAACAAGGAAGGAATAATTTCTTTTACGGACAATCAATCAAATATGGAAGAGTAGATATGTTTTGAATGGATAAATATGTCTTAGTGTTCATTTTGTTGTTATTTATACGGAAAGGAATCTTAAATAACTGTTACATTCACAAAGGTACTTTACTATGGTATTTATGTTTGAAATAAAATATTACATTTGGCCCTCGGCCCTCTGATAGAGTTTAATTTGGGCCCTCAGATGGAAAAAGTTTGGGCACCCCTTATTTAGGCCTTGTATATAGACAAAATTAAGCTAGCTAAATACATATTTAGTTAGGAAGTTAAATATATAGTTTTAAAGCAAACCGTGAGCTCCAAGCTAAATATTTCATATTTAGATATTTAATTTCAAGCAAAATATTGAGCTTGGAGCTAAAGAGTTAGGGTAAGGTTAACTTTCTAACTAAATATTTTGTTTGAAATGGTGACATTTATGAATGAATGAATGAATGAATGAATGAATGAATGACATGGTGTATGTACGACGTAGAAAAAATAACCCCAATTTTCCTTCTTTTATGACAAGCGAAATAACCCAAATTAATGGTGAAAAATTTGACGGTGTAACTTTACAAATGGCAACCCATAATTCCAAGAGATAATTCCTGCAGTTCCAAAGGTCGACAAGGGCGCTACTATATATCTAGACTAGGGGTCGGCAACCCTGGGCACTCGTGCCACGTGTGGCACGTGAAGGGTTAACGGATGGCACAGCACGTAGTGTAACAATATGACAAGATATATTTAAAAAAACATATCAGCCTGTCCACCAGCCCACATCCCAAATTATTTCTCGTAGATATAACTGCGCACCTCAACGAGCTTAATCTCAAGCTCCAAGGAGCAGGACAAACTATTTTAGACATGCGTTAAAAAGCTGACCGTTTTTTTCAAGCGATGATGAAACATCTACGCTCCGCCAGTTCAAACGCCGCTGTCCACTCAGCGCAGTATCGGCACCACGGGAATAAAAGGATACATCCGAGGACTTGAAAAAGAATTCGCAACGCGTTTTCAGAAACAAACCAGAAAGCTTTATTGTCCAGCTGGATCTGTCGCTCTTCAACTGGCTGAATACAGAGGGCATGGAAAAGCAGCTGATTGAACTGAAAAGCTTGACTCTATGAGGAACAAAGTTTGCAGAAATAAGACAGCAGCTAGGAACCACAGCAGTGCGTGATAACGGAGCCTGCATTTGCACCTGTTGGGAATCACTACCAGAGAAGTTTAACTGTCTCAAGAACTTTGCACAGTGTGAGCCCCAGATAACAGCACTGGCAAATACAAAGCAGGGGCACGAATCTCATTAACATGTTTATCCCTGTATTAAAAACATATATGGGCCTAGTTTATTTTTTTTTTATTCCTGTGAGGAGGCCATAAATGCAATTAGTATTTTTTTTTTCTTGTTACGGTGTCTTGTTGGGGATAAATAGCGTTTCTCAAAAATACCCGATCTGCACTTTGCCAAATCTGTCAGCAAATATAGTTCCATAAAGTTGTTCTGTATAGTCTTTATTTTTATAATGTGTAACTGTTGGTAAGCATCATTAATACATTTGTTAATGCACAACAGATATGGATGGCACTTTGACTTCTGGGGAAATTTTTCATGACACTCTTTATCAGAAAGGTTGCCGACCCCTGATCTAGACCATACCGGAAGTCTCAAGCAGAAGTTAGTTAAACCCAGCTCCAAGCTAAATATATAAATGTACACATTCTTTGGATTTTCAAAAGTATTATGGGTATAACTGACTAGTTGGTTAACTCTGAAAGTTTATAGACTAGGACTACTGTATAACCAGAAGTTAGATGCCTACACTAACCACTATGTTGTAATGATAACTTTTTATGGATATAATTAGTCCTAAATGTTGAAAGATGGATCACAATTGGACTGGTCCTCGAATGTGAGGATTTGGAAAATAGTAAAGTTAGGTTAAATTAACGGTCCTTGACTGCTTCGATTAGTAATAAATCAACCAGGGTAGCCAATCAGAGACGAGAAAAGTTTTATTTTACATGGCTTCCGTTTGCGACTTCCAACCTGTACTGGATATATGGCGTTGTCCTTGTCAGCTGTTGTAACTGCAGTTGGGCTGCTCTCCATAATTCTGCACTTTCTCAGTGCTTGCAAACATATACTCTATGTTATTCCACAAATATTAGAATAACACAGCGTATTAAAGGAAAAAAAAATGGCCATATTTGATCATTAATTCCACCCTTAATCTTGGCTGTCCCAATCTTGGTGCATTAACTGACATCAAATGTTTGCTACAATTTTGGATCACTCCTCTTAGCAGAATTATTTTAATATAGCCTCACTGCAGCGTGCATGTATGGCCGCAACATCTTTTCAAGTTCTTAGACTTTGACTAGGCCGTTACAATAACCTTTATTTATTTATTAATGTGCCATTCAGAAGTGGATGAGCTGGTCCACCTCAGATCAATATCTTGCTAGATAACCCACATTTTCAGTCCTGAACCATGACACTGCCACCACCATGCTTGATTATTAGCATGACATATTCTCTATAAAATACACCAGATGCATCGGCATGACCACTTTCAAAAAACTTGCACCGTTGTCTTGTCAGTCCTCGGAATATTCTACCGAAGTCATGAATGAAGGTCATCACCCCATTTCTTTCTTTGTGTCTTATTGTTGAATCTAAATAGTGACCTCCACTGGTGCAAGAAAAGCCTGCAGTGGTTTGTATATTGTTTTGAGATGTTTATTGACCTCCTGGATGAGCCGTTGATGCACTCTTGGAATCTTTTTGGTAGGGCAGGCACTTTTTGGAAGGTGTACAACTATTCCATGTCTTCCCCATGGAGACAATGGCTCCCACAGTGGTTTGCTGGAGTCCGAACTGGAAACGGCTTTGTAATTGTTTCCAGACTGAGAGTTACCAGGTATTTTGTTTCTCATATCTTGTTGAGTTTCTTTCAATCAGCGCATGATTATATATGGCTTTACTATCTTTTTTTTAGATCTTTTATCCTACTTCATGTCGTGAGGTTGGTAACTTTTAGGGGTTTTCTTATTTCTCTAGGTAGTAACCAGGCCTTCACTTTTAGGCCTAAAACTGAACCAAAAGATGTAATTAAGCCCATTTTAGCCATCATTTAATAAGGTGGTAATCATTTTTCACGCCAGGCATGGCTGATTTGGATAGGGTGTTTTTTTTCCTCTTAATTAAATTTGGAAAATGAATTTTGTATTTACTATAATTATCATGATATAAAGAAAATCTATTAAAAAAACAGTAAAGGAGCTTTTTATGCCTCACTCTAACCTTTATTATATAAATACATACCCACTGCATTTGAATACTTTGCACTAAAATATCAATGTGCTGCTAAAACAAAATGTGTGAACGAGTCATCTTATTTAACAGCCAACAACCTTTTTAGAAGATGAGTAAACCTCTTTACTAAAAGAGTTGTTGTCCCTCTATTAATGTTTTTTTCCCAACCCTGGTTCTCACACTGCGCAGCATGTTTTAGATGTTTCCCTGCTCCAGTACACTTGCTTTCATTTGATGGCTACTTAAAAAAGGCTATTGCTGAACTGAAATCATCTGAATGAGTTCTGTTAAAGCATGGGAGCAGCTTAAATATGCAGGGCAGTGTGCGTTGAGGAGCAGGGTTGGGAAACGCTGCTCTATTTGGCTCTTAAAGAGCTACATTTAACTTAGACAAAACAGTGAGTTTGTAGGCTTTTGCTCGTTATCATTTGAAGATTCATTTTCTTGGCAGATAATCAGCTAGCAAAAATAGCTACTGACTACACAGCTGTGGGGGGTCGGTGGTAGCATGTCGTAAATGTTTTTAGCTGTGCGCAGTAGCCACTGCAGAACTCCTGACGTCAACCTGGGAACAATGAGGTAGTTCTCCTCTTTTATCTCACAGTCTTTAATCCTCGTTCCCTCCACAGACGAGGAAACGTACAGGAATGCAGCGGGATTCAGGGGGAAAGGAAGAGGCTGCTCCACGGACGGCGGGATTCAACCCCTGGCCTTTGTTTCGTTGGAACTTGTTTGTCACGGCCATGTTAGGCTTGGAAAACCTCGAGGATGAGTGAAAGAGAGATAAAAACAAGAAATGATCGCTGCTACAGAGTGCTGTGTCCACTGTCCTGCAGGTGCATACACTCAAATGTTGACCGCTGCATGCTGTTTGCGCCTCCATGTACAATCCACCGTCAAATATTGTGGCCGTGGCCACATTAGATTGACTTAACAATTTTAATTTGAACTAACCTAATTCAATAGTGTAGAACCTGTTGACAAAAAAAATTTGAATTAAAGTCAACATTTATTTTTTTGAGTGTACACCCAAAAAATGAAACCAACCATTCGTTCAAATTAGTTAACCCTAATATGTAGTTTCTACGTAAATAAAATACGTTTGGTAGAGCTATATAACTAAATTACGTTCATTTTATGTAAAATTTCATACCTCAACGTGAACTTGACTCATTCACGCGAGCTAACATGTTGGAATCAAGTTCCAAGTTGTTTTGTTAACACCGGATATGAAGTCATATTCATTATTTAAAGTGATGGTCTGGATCTCTAAATTAATTACAAATTTTAAGAATTGTATTAAATTGACCTCCTGGCCTTAAATGTTGATATAAAATAAGTAATTTTATGAATTATAACATTACGGGTAAGTCGGCTGTTCCCGTATCTCAGCTATGGCTCAAAAGCATAGACTGTTAAAAAGAATAGACAGCGCCTCCTCACTCCTCCCCGTTTACCAGAATGACACACTTTCATGGGGGAATTCATGGCGGATTCACAGACTCTTCCTCCCCAGCTCTGACGAAGCATGTTCCTAAAAAGGGCATAGGGGCGGGATCTTCACTGTAGACTCTGCCATCGCGGGGCGTGTATGGGCGTGTAGTTCGGTCGTAATCGCGCCCATTCTGCTCCCGCGTCTTTAGCTCTGATGCTAAACTTGGCTAGCTAAGCTAAAGGATAATAGCCCCATGCCTGACTGCTGCCGTATCTGCGCTCCTCCGACGGTTCTCCTATTTCTCAAACCTCAAAAGGTAAGAACTAGTAACTTGAAATAATTATTAAAATGTAGTGTTACTATAATTAAAGTCCAACGAAACAGTCTGTCAATCAAAGTCCGGCCCCCTCATTAATTATGCAAGATTTAAAAAAAAATTATCTTACGAAAACCAGCCTGGTGCCTATTTTTTTGACGAGCCCAGCGTTATTTCAGGAAGAATAAGTAGCCATAGAAAGTTTTTAAAAAATGGGGACCAGGCATTAAAATTGTGTTTAACATGTCTAAAGTCCAATGCTTTTCAATGGGGACCTAGTTGTCAAATGGAGGTACTACAGCAATGGAGGAGCAATGGCGGCCTCCATGGTATGCAGTCACAAAGCAGAGCGACCAAAACAGTAGAAATATTTCAACTATCCGGCCCGCTGCTCCGGTAAGGTGACACTGTAGTTGAGGGGAGAACCACAACTGACGGCAGAATGGCACAAGCTTCTACAAGCAGTTATTAGAGATTTTTCAAATTTTTTCAGTCAATCACAATCTTAAATTAATTTTACTCGATTGGATGTTACGTGACGGACTGAAACAAGAAACAATTTTCCCATAATAAAGCAAGCCCACCTTTACTCCGATACCCCAAAATAATATTCGATGCAACAATTAGGCTTTAATAAAGAAGTGGTGAAAGAAAGTTGTTTAACAGAAAGCCATGAGAAATTCCCATTTGCGGTTGGCCACATGGCATGTTGGGAACGCTCCAATCAGAGGAGGACAAAATGGAATCCTCTAGTACATGCAAAGTGAAACAGGTTGCAGAAAACTAACACTTCAAATCCCCTTGAACCTTATAACAAGGTGGTGGCAGCATCATGATGTAGGGATGCCTTTGTGTTGATGTAAAAGCAAAAAAAAAAAAAAAAAGAGGTCAATCATGGAGGAAAAACATGCAGAGCAGAGTCAAAAAGTGCGGTTTGGGTGCTTAATTCCACCATTAAAAAGAAAGGTGGGAAACTGGACATTAAAGGTGCAATTTGTACAAATGTTACAGTGATTTAATCACACAACAGCCTACTGCCCCAACCATGTTGGAAGGAAGGTCACAGCTGGCCTAATGGTTACACAATTTTGTTATTTTAAAACCGCTGCTACAGTCATCGTTTACAGTATCTTGTCCGCTTACCATACTTCATGGTTCAAGGGCAAATCACATGTGAGCCCGCAAGGTTGCCAAGGTTCCACACCAAACAGTGCACCACCATTTGTAATCTGACACTGACCGGGCTAAAATCTAACGTTGAGCTAACAACAGATGTCAGTATTACATATTGTACCTTCAAGGCAAACCTAAAAATCTATTTTTATCTTCTAGATCTAAAATGGATGTGTTTCCACCATACGGTGGGGCAAAAAAGTATTTTGCAGCCAACATTTTTATTATAGTTACACTTCAACTGTTAGAGACAGAATGTAAAAAAGGCATTAAATTTCATTGTATAATTTTTAAATGTTTTTTTTAAATAGAAAATACATATTTAGCATACACACACAAGCAGGAATTCTGCCCTTCACAGACCTGTTATTTTAAGAAGCTCTTCTATCCTTCACTCGTTACCTGTATTAATAAAAACGGGGAGTAGGTATGGACTCATTTTGCTTATGACAATAATGAAAGCAAAACAACATGCAAAGAGTGTGGAGCTGTGTTTCGAGGGAAGAGCACAACTAACCTGAAGAGGCATCTGCAGACTGGCCACTTCGCCATTTTCTCCCAGGTAAATCCAGTTAGATGTTGTACATGTGACGACCCCAAAAGTACTAGCTAGGCAAATATAATAAACGCAGTTCAGCTACGTCACAGTCCAGTTGGAAGAGGGTTTCATCTAGTGTTCATATCTATGACCTCTAATCTGAAACTGCCCCTTAGATTCAGACAGCCACATAATGTTTAAGTGGCTGATTTCTGACTTCTGTGTGGAATCATTTTCCAATCTGCTGCAGACTACAGTGATACGTGTAATGTGTGCAAAGGAGCAGAGACAGATATCGTCCGCCAACCCTGCAAGCACCATATATATATATATATATATATATATATAATATGTATATGTGTGTGTGAAAAAATATTTCAAAAATATTTGTCTAATGACAATTATATTCCCTTATATGTGAATGTGTGTCTATTTCTAATTCTTCTTATGTTTTGCATATTATTCACTTTTTGGTGTGGTAGTCCTAAAATGTGTCCACGAGTGCAACAAGATAAATAATGTCATTATTTAATTCAGAAAATGTTGGACAGATGAGATAGATAAGCCCAAGGCATATTAGTTTGCCCCGATTGTATTTCCACATCAAACATACCTCCAAAAATTCAGAATTGTTATTTAAATACTATATACTATTTTCAATTATCAATCTATGTAAAATGATAAAAAATATTCAATACTTAAATTGCATGGTACCAACACTGCATGGAAATAGTACAATAATAAAAATATTTGAGACAACTGAACCTGTGTGCAGTCCATGTGTTCCACTGCTGTCTTCTGTCCTTCCTGATTCTGGAAAGAACCTAGGACCCTGTGTATTAAATTACACTCTGAAATAAATAGTTTCACTGTGCTCTATACAGAAGTAGAAAAACTGCATTAGAAAAAAATGTGTATTTTTGTCGACTAAAAGTACTGGTTATTTTCGTTGACTAAAATTGGACAAAAACTAAAATGAATCTAATGACTAAAATTGGACTAAAACTGAAATTAATTTTAGGCAAAAGACTAAGACTAAAACTAAATTAAAATTTCCTGTCAAAATTAACACTGCAATGGACAACCAGCTAGGGAGAAGAGAGCAACTTTTGGAGAAATTATTAGAAAATTGAATAAATAATAGATCACTGACAATCTTCCTCGACCTGGGTCTCCAAGTAAGATCTCACCTGGTGCGGTACACATGATCTTGAGAATGGTCAGGAAACAGCTCAGAACTACTTGGAGGGAACTGATAAATGACCTGAAGAGATCCGGGACCATGGTAACAAAGGTTACCATCAGTAACACACTATGTCATTATGAATTCAAATCCTGCAGCACTCAAATGGTGCCCCTGCTTAAGCCAGAACATGTCCAGGTCCCATCTACAATTTTCCTGAGACCATCTGGATGATCCAGAGGAGGATTGCGAGAATATCATGTGGTCAGATGAGACCAAAATGGAACTCTTTGGTAGAAACGCCAACTGCCGTGTTTGGGAAGAAAGCCGTGTTGCATCCCTAGAACACTATACCCACTGTGAAGCATGGTGGTTGGAAAAATTATGCTTTGGGGCTGTTTTTCAGCAAATGTGGACAAGACGACTCATCTGTATTAAGGATATCATGAACGGGGCCATGTATCAAGATATTTAAAACAAAAACCTCATTCCATCAATGGAAGCACTCACGATGAAACATGGTTGGATCTTCTAGCCTTACAATGATCCCAAACATTTCCCCTGAGCTACGTAAAAAAAGCATTTCAAGGTTCAAGGCCACTACATGTGTTCTACAATGTGTGGTAACCTGGTAAAGACCTAAAGGAAATATTTGACATCTGTCAAAAAATTTGTCAAATTCCAAACATTTAGATTGATAATCTTGAAAAGTAACATATTTTAGAGCTGCAGTGAGACAAATAAAGGGCTAAATCATGAAGACTTATTCTGAGCATTTAGAATCATAAACTAAAAAAGTGTAGTTGGCGGAAAGAGCTGGAAGCTGTAACCTACGGCCAAGGAAAAGTGTAAAAAAAATTAAAGCTGTAAGAATGTGGATAATAATAAACTCAGGCTGGTTAATGACTGCTGGCTTACGATGAGAAAGAAAAACACATGTCTAAAACACTGTGCTAGATGACACTGCCTCCCCTCCTTGGACCAGTAAGTTGGCAACTAATTGGTTGGAAAGGACAAGTGAGCCATTGTTCTCACTGTTGTTATCGAACATACCCTAAATTTAGATGTGTTTGTATTTACACCCTAACGTTAAATGCACTGCCCAGCAGTAACCTGTAGCTTACAAAGTTAACTGATGGCTCCTGTGGAATGTACGTCTGGTCCAGGGGAGGAACAACACGGTGACAAGAGGGGTCAACTGCCCCCCAACTGTCCCACCAAACTTTATATCCTTAAAATAAGAATTTAAAGATATAAGTAAAGATATAGTAAATATAAACTCAGGTCCCTGAATTACTTAGTTTTAACAGACAAACTTAAAGTCCAGTTAAGTTAGCAAGGCAAGGCAATTTTCTTTGTATAGCACAGTTTCAACACAAGGTGATTCAAGGTGATTTACATGATTTGAGACAAAGAAAAAACATTTAAAAGCATGGAGTACAAACATTAAGAAAGGAATAAAAAGTAATAACAGGAATTAAAAAAATAATAAAAAGAAAAATCATATCAATTACACATAGGCAAATCTAAATATTTATGTTTTTGTTTTAGATTTAAAAGCGTTCAGTGTCTCTGTAGCTGTGCATTCATTTAGGAGTTTGTTCCATTATGAGGAGCATAGAAGTTGAAATCTTCTTCCCCATGTTTGGTTCTGGATCTAGGAACGATCAGTAGACTAGAGCTGGAGGACCTGAGTGATTTGGAAGGTGGGTATCACGATAGCAGATCTGTACTGTACTCTGGTGCTAACCCATTCAGTGATTTATAGACTAATAAAAGCACTTTGAAGTCTATTCTCTGAGCTACAGGGAGCCATCGGAAGGACTTTAGAACTGGAATGATGTGTTCTACTTCCTTGGTTCTAGTGAGAACACAAGCAGTAGCGTCCTAGATCAGCTGTGTACTGATATTTAATCAAATTTGTTTTGATCCGAAGATCAGTACTTCAGTTTTGTTTTTGTTCAGTTGGGAGAAATTGTGGGACATCCAGCTGATAATTTGCTCAATGCATTTATTGAGGATTTGGATGGGTTCAACATCACTTTGTGACATTGAGATATAAAGCTGAGTGTCGTTAGCATAGTTGTGGTAGTTAACATTATTTGTTGTTATTATCTGGGTTAGTGGGAGCATGTAGATGCTAAACAGGAGGGGCCCTAGGAATGAATGAATGGATGAAATGTCTGTTGAAGGGGACAGTCACGTTTGTTACGGTTTAATACGTCCATTAATTGCGTTATGGCACTGACTCACTCAAGTGTGATTTGTAAAAGTATTAGCATATTTTCCTATGTAGTTTGCTTACAATAAACATGAAAAGCCTATGAATAGTTAAAAGAGGAACATTTTCAGACTTGCTCTTTCAGGGTTTAAAGTCACAGCAGAACCAGCCTCAGCAGAAAGAAAACAACATAAAAAAGATGTCTCACTTTAAGAAAAACTGTAGGTCTGTGTCTGGCACATTTTGGTTTAAAATGTGTTTATTCAGTGAAGTAAATTGCCATGGGTAGAGGATCTAGAAATATAACTTAAGTGAGAACATCAATACTTCCTGATAAAATTATAAGCTTACTGAGTAAAAGTAAAAAGTAAGGTCTAGTAAAACTACTCTTAAAAATATAAATTGTTTTTAAAAGTTACTCAACTAAATTAATAAATATAATTAGTTACTACCCTGCAGATGACATGTGAATCCCATGACAGCTTGTGTGAGTGCAAAAGAATGAAGGAAGAGTTTCATTAAAAAAAATACTTATTAAAACGAGGCCATAGACGACAAGGAAACCTCACAAAAAAGGGTACATTTAATGAGATTTTAGATCTTATGAGCAAACCCGAAATCTGAAGTCTCAGAGATGCAAAATACAATGCTCAAAATAGCTTAAAATTATCTTCTGGACTTATCAATGGAAATGGGGAGAGCAGACATTTTCAAGGAAGTTAGAGAAAGGGAGCTTTTTTCAAATGTATTATTTTGACAGATGAGAGAAAGGATATTTATACTTAAAAATTTTCTTTTCTTAGAACAGAGTAATAAAATCAATAGTCTTAGTGTTTTCTTTATATGTTTTGACTCTATTTACTTACAGAATTGCCACCATGTCTAAACCTCTTGCCACTCCTTTGCCCCCCACCATGTACAGTTCTATAGATTCGCTGTTGGATAAAACAGTAATCTCTGCTGATCTGAACCACGATGGAGCAATTGCTGCAGATAACCTTTTTGTACCTTGTGTTTTTGTTCCTGTAACAACTAGACAGAGATAGATGTTTAGGCATGGTTTCTTTTTTTAGGATTGAGCCATTGATTGTGCTAGCGCTGCCCAAAAATTTTGTGCACTTTTCTAGTGAAGTTCACCTAAAAGTTCTGTGTTTAGTTGGGTTTCCTTCCTTGACAATGTTTTTGATTGTGCAACTGCTCCCATTAACTTGGTGGAGTAAGTTCTCCTAGCCCTGTGCTTGTTTGTTTTGCTCCGATTAGATTGAATGTTGCCAGTGGCCGCGCTTTTACCGCCTCTAACTTTGTGTGCTCACTTTGCATGTGCCTTTTTTCATAGGGGTCATAAGGGGTCACAAGCCAGTGATTTCTTGTGCCGGTCCCAAGTCCAGAAAAATGCAGAGGGTTGTGTCAGGAAGGGCATCCGACGTAAAACCGAAGACAAATCAACTATGCGAATCACAAACATGAACTCCATAACGGGTTAACAACGACTGACACAGATGCTGTTGACCTACAGGGCACCGGTGGAAATTGAAGGTATGTTGGTAGGTGGAGAGAAAAGAGGAAATTCAAGAGTGTGGAACTGACAGTAGGGACTTTGAATGTTGGGACTATGACAGGTAAGGCTAGAGAGCTGGTGGATATGATGCAGAGAAGGAAAGTGGATATTCTATGTGTTCAGGACACCAGGTGGAAAGGTAGCAATGCTAGAAGCTTAGGAGAAGGATTCAAGTTGTTCTACCATGGGGTAGATGGAAAGATAAATGGAGTAGGAGTTATCTTGAAGGAGGAATTTGCTAAGAATGTTCTGGAAGTGAAAAGGGTATCAGATAGGTTGATGAGTCTGAAGCTTGAAATGGAAGGAATAATGATTAATGTTGTTAGTGGTTATGCCCCAAAGGTAGGATGTGAGTTAGATGAGAAGCAGAAATTTTTGAGTGAACTAGATGATTTGATGCAGGGTATCCCGAGAGTTAAGAGGGTGGTGATTGGTGCAGACTTTAATGGACATGTTGGTGAAGGGAACGGAGGGGATGAGGAAGTGATGGGCAGGTTTGGTATCCAGGATAGAAACGAAGAAGGACAGATGGTGGTAGACTTTGCAAAAAGGATGGAAATGGCTGTTGTAAATACTTTCTTCCAAACGAGGTAGGAACATAGGGTGACTTATAAGAGTGGAGGTAGGAGAACTCAGATTGACTACATTTTATGTAGACGTGGTGATCTGAAGGAGATTAGTGACTGAAAATAAGTGGTGGGTGAGAGTGTAGCTAGACAGCATAGGATGGTGGTCTGTAGGATGAAACTGATGGTGAGGAAGGTGAAGAGAACAAAGACAGAGTAGAGGACCAAGTGGTGGAAACTTAAATAAGAAGAGTGTTGTGAGGTTTCAGGAAGGAGTTGAGACAGGCTCTTGGTGGCCAGGAGGTTCTCCCTGATGATTGGACAGCTACGGCTAATGTGATTAGGGAGACAGGTAGGAGGATACTTGGTGTGTCATCTGGAAGGAGGAAAGTAGATAAGGAGACTCGGTGGTGGAACAACAAGAGACAGAGATGGAAAGGGTGTGCAACAGGTAAGGGTGATCAAGGATAGGGATGATGGAAATGTACTGACAGATGCCAAGAGTGTGATGGGAAGATGGAAAGAGTATTAAGTGAAGAAAGCTTTGAAGAGGATGAATATGGGGAAGGCAGTTGGTCCTGATGAAATACCTGTGGAGGTATGGAAGTGTTTAGGAGAGGTGGCAGTAGAGGCTTTTGACTAGGTTCTTCAACAAGACCTTGAAGACTGAGAAGATGCCCGAGGAATGGAGGAAAAGTGTTCTAGTGCCGATCTTTAAGAACAAGGGAGATGTGCATAATTGTGGCAACTACAGAGGAATAAAGTTAATTAGTTATGCAATGAAGCTGTGGGAAAGAGTGGTGGAAGCTAGGCTTCAGTCAGAAGTGAGCATTTGTGAGCAACAGCACGGTTTCATGCCAAGAAAGAGTACTACAGATACTATTTCTGCTTTAAGGATGCTGATGGAGAATTACAAAGAGGGTAAGAGGGAGCTGCATTGTGTCTTTGTAGATTTAGAGAAAGTGTATGACAGGGTGCCAAGAGAAGAGCTGTGGTTTTGTATGAGGCAGTCTGGAGTGGCAGAGAAGTATGTTCGAGTGGTACAGGACATGTATGAGAGTTGTGAGACAGCAGTGAGGTGTGCTGTAGAAGTGACAGAGGAGTTCAAGGTGGAGATGGGACTGCATCAAGGATCGGCTCTGAGCCCCTTCTTGTTTGCTTTGGTGATGGACAGGCTGACAGATGACGTTTGACAGGTGTCTCCATGGACTAAAATGTTTTCAAAGGACATTGTGATCTGCAGTAAGAGCAGGGCGGAGGTGGAGGAAAAGCTAGAGATATGGAGGTATACATTAGAAAAAAGAGGAATGAAGATTAGTCACAGCAAGACAGAATACATGTGTGTAAATGTGAAAGACAGAGTGGAACAAAGTTACAGGGAGTGGAAGTGAAGAAAGTAGAGAACTTTAAGTACTTAGGGTCAATGGTCCAAAGCAATGGAGAGTGTGGAAAAGAGGTGAAGAAGCTTATGCAAGCTGGTTGGAGTGGGTGGAGAAAGGTTTCAGGTGTAATGTGTGATAAAAGGGTTTCAGCATGGGAAGGGGAAGGTAAACAAGACAGTGGTGAGACCAGCAATGTTGTACGGTCTAGAGACAGTTCCAATGAGGAAAAGACAGGAAGTAGAACTGGAGGTTGCAGAACTCAAGATGTTGAGATTTTCTTTGGGAGTTTCGAGGATGGATAGGATCAGGAATGAGTACATCAGAGGAACAACTCATGTTAGACGTTTTGGGGATAAAGTCAGGGAGTCCAGACTGAGATGGTTTGGACATGTTCAGAGGAGAGACGACGATTATATCGGTAGAAGGATGCTGAGGATGGAGCCACTAGGCAGGAGACAGTGAGGAAGACCAAAAATTCGATTTATGGATGTGGTGAAGGAGGACATGAAGTCAGTTGGTGTGAGGGCAGATGATGCAGAGGATAGGACTCAATGGAGACAGATGATTCACTTTGGTTACCCCTGACGGGAAAAGCCAAAAGAAAAAAAAGAAGAAGTACTCCTGGCTCTGTTATTCTGAGCTCTGCTACGTCTGTAGCTCGAGAGAGCCATTGATTATGCTGTTGCTGTCATTTGCTTTGCAGGCTTTCTTTACGTGTGTATTGTTTCATCCAATAATATCACTGATATCAATGTTGGACAGTGTCGCCCACTCCATGTATGAAGCTATTGCTGAACTGGGGAGCAGTGCCGCATATATCCTTCCTCCCAGCAGCTATACGACCGTACAACCACCACTGCTCCAAAAAAAACTCAATAAGTGTTCACACCCCTGCTTTTATTGTATGGAGGACATATATAGTTTTTCCTTTTCCTTGCATGTATACATGCATTCGCTGTATTTACATTCCCTTTTTTCCTCTTCTTACTTTACCTTATGCATTTCTGTCTCCTTCTGACTCCTCCACTATTGGTTCAACAAACAGGAAGGAGCAGGATGCAGGTGTAGATTGCTTGTGCATGCCTGCGCTTTTTGCCGTTTCAGGAGAACGCCTTGTTTAATAGGAAGTAAAGTCCCACCACAGAGGTCTCAGACGATTGCAGAAGAATTAAGGCTCATTGCTATCTTAGCTGAAAGTAATACAGTCACTGATGACCATTTATTGTTTCGCGTAGACATATTGAGTGAAAGGCTACTCCAGTTAGCTGCAGACACGGAAAATGAAGCTGACCCGTTAGTTCTCGAGATTTCGGAAGAATTGGTTTATCGTTGGCACGTACAATCAGGCTGCACATGGATCCTGCTCCATGTATGTTATACTCCTTGAATGTATAAACAAGGAATGCATGTGTAAGGAAAAAGAAAAACAAAAAAATTATATATTTCTTCTTGACAAAAATGCACATGAAAAGGAAAAGAAAAAACAAAATATATATTTTCTGCTTTTATTTTAATTTATTTCAGTTTCTGTCCTCCATTGTTGTTGCACATCTCTGTTGTTCACACATTTTGTAAACATGTTTTAATTATTCTGCTCAGTTGCACAATTCTTCCATTGGACTTCTCCAAACCCCAGACAGTCTCAGCAGATGACCGCTTATGCTGAGCCTGGTTCTGCTGGAGATTTCTTCCTGTTAAAAGGGAGTTTTTCCTCTCCACTGTCGCTTCATGCTTGCTCAGTGTGAGGGATTGCTGAGAAGTCATGACGCAATCTCCTGTGGTTCTCTAATTCCTAAATTGAACATTGTATTATAATAACTCTTCTTGTAAAGTGCCTTGAGATTACATTTGTTGTGAAATGGCGCTATATAAATAAACTGAATTGAATTGAGTATACCTTTTTTAATAACTGCGCACAGTATTTTAGTGTTGTACTTTTACCCTCGCTGTACAGTGTAGTAGGGATGCACCAATACCAATCCTGGTATCGGGCTGACTCGTTCTAATGTACACATATGAAAATGAGCTGATACTTCAAATGTTTAAACTCTGCAATAATTTTACAGAAAATGTTTATTTTTCATTTGAAATTTTTGTTTTGTGTTCATTTTTATAATTTTTTTTAAAATCTAAGTAATCTTTAATTGTTTTGACAATCAGAGAAGAAAATAAAACCTTTCTTCCAATGCATTGCATTTTATTTTAAGTGGTAGAAGTACACAGCCATTTTCGAGGGGTTTCTTTGTGTTTCATAGAAAGTACTCCTGGTACTTTATAATGTTGTTGACATTATTGCCTTGCATTTAGGAGGTTCTTGGTCCAAATCCTTGCTTCGGGGGATTTCTGCACGGAGATTACATGTAAAGCTGGTGCATCTGTTTCCTTTCTTCCTCATGTCTCGGTCTGATTGTGTTCGCCTGTCTTGCCCTGTGATGCACGGGCGACCTGCCCTGGTGGCACCCTGTCATTTTTTTCTTGCCTGACCCACTAATACCTTTATGGCTGCCGTTAATAGCGCTCCTGGCTCAGTGTTTGGCTGTCTTTTTCTTTTTTTCTTGGAAGGAGCTATTGCCGGCAATAATTTATGGCATTGTTTAAGCCTCCAATAATCAAAAGTATTGAGTTAACGCACATTACAGTTCAGAAAAACAACATAAAACCCATAAGTAATAAACTCCCGCAGTCAGACTCATTTTTGCTCCTTCACATTCCCTCTCACAGACACACAGCCTAAGCGAGGGTCTTGTAAACATCTCACAGAGAGTAGAAGCACACACATGGAATTTGGACACTTTATTTGGGCATTATGGGAGAATAGAATGGCCTAAGCTAACTGAGCTCACTCTAAAAATAACAGACTACAGTCAGATATTCACTGCAGGGTGGATCATGGTGTTTACGTTGACATCTAAATGATTTGGACAAAGTCAGGTTGACTTTCATGTGCTGCACAACGCAAAAATCCAATCAACTGTGCCAAGATTTTATCAACCCGGGAGCATCTTTTCTTGAATGCCTGCCCCTTTGTTATCGCCCAATCCCTATACTTTTAACTATATGAACTGAGTCCAGGTTAATAATTAAAAGATTCCAGGACACTGTATTCCATCCATCTTGCCAACCAGGAGCTGACTGCATGTTGAAAAGTTTACAGATGAGGAAACAGTTTGTTTAGAAAGTCTTTCAGAATTCTGATCGGTGTAATTACACAAATGTTTAAAACTTTGGCTGAAGCTGTGCTTAATTCTGGTCTCCAGTGTGGCAGCAGAGCCTGGACTCAGCCTCCAGAACATCTAAACGCCTATGAGATATTATGTTTCGGAGACAAAAATAAAAAACCTCGCAAAAATAAACTCTGCGGGGATCGCCATTAGGGATGCACCGATACCGGTATCGGGATTGATACTGTATATACTGATATCAGTATCACTTCGTTAACCAATATCATTAACCGATACTCAAAATGTTGGAACTCTGCAATAATTCCATAGAAAATGTTTTCTTTTCACTTGAAATTTGAGCTTTGAGGTCATTTTGATTAATAGTAAACTTACAATGCATTGCAGTGCGTTGTTTTGTGCGGTAGAAGTATCAGCATTGGTACTCGGTATCAGCAAGTACTCAGATCCAAGCATCGGTATCGTATGGGCTTTAAAAACAGTGGTCACGTTGCACCCGTAGTAAAAAATAAATCAATTTTGGCCCAAATGACTGACAAAAAAAACCTAACATTTATTGCGACCTGTGCTGTGAACATCATTTTTCCCCCTCCTCCTGACACAGATTTGAAGGATTTTGAATAGGTTTCAAATCTGGACTTTGACTAGGCCATTCAAAAACAAACATATACCTTCATCTAAACTACAGATCCCCAACCCTTATCTTCTGGTACTGCATAAATAAAATTGTTTCACTGCAATTAAGCAACTTGTGGAAGGTTGTACTGAAAAGCAATTTCGTTGTACCACTGGTTACAATGTGAAATAAAGTCATTCATTCATTCAATGTATGATTGTATTGAAAGCTCAGGATGTAATGGGCCCTGAGCACCAGGGTTGATCTGATCCACTGATCTAAACTACGTTTATAGCCTTTAAAGGGGAAGTAACATGTTTTTCAACCTGGACCTTCTTAATTGAATGCAATACGTTCATTTACTCACCCAGACAAGTTTGGAGCCACACAGAGTCCTGTGGGAGAAGTTTATATCCATTCGGAATCAGCGTATTTCCATATAATGGGAGTTAATAGGGGCACCGATGTGCAATGAAGCCTTATCTGCCACAAAACTCCGCAATTTCACCAATGTCTTATTATGAATCGCTAGCTCTATTTCCCTGTGAATTCGGAGCATCTTGGATGTGCTTTGCTGTTGTCTTCTGTTTGTTTTTTTTGCAGCATCCTAGCAGGACTGTCACTCTGCCCTCTAGGTCGTTCGGTTAGACAGAACCCGCTACTGCAGACATCAACATGGTTCATGTTTGCGTGTGCCCAAAGAGGACTAAGTTCAGCTTCCACAGGCTCCCTTTCCACAACATGCTCAGCCTACAGCTGCAATGGCGGACGGCTATGACGTCACAAAAAAATCCCCGGTTAGTGCAAGTTGGAATCGGTTGAATTAACAGCCTGTAAAAACTGGATGACAACAACACAGCACCTCCGAGATGCTCCCAACTCACATGGGAATAGTGCTAGTGATTGATAACACAACTTTAGTGAAAATAAGTTTTGTGGCAGATAATGCATTATTTAGAGGCTGCACGTCCGTTGCCCCATTAATTCCCATTATATGGATATACGCTGATCGCCAATGGATATAAACTTTTCCCGAAGGACTCCGTCTGGTCCCAAACTTGTCTGGGTGTGTAAATAAACTTAATGGATGCTATAAAAAACGTCCAGATTAAAAACAAAAAACAAACGTTTACAGCTTTCCAACAGCTATCCCACAGCATGATACTGCCACCACTGTTTTTCCAGTATGGGACGTGGGAAGACGTACTTGGGGTGATGTGCCTGGTTTGTTTTTCAGGTCAACCAAAGAGTTCAGGTACTTGTTTGGGTAAAAATAAGTAAGTAAGTAAGTAAGTCAAACTTTTTTCATAGAGCACCTTTCAAGATAAGAATCCTATAGTGCTTTACATACAGAATAGCATGGGAAATCAGGAAAACAAACAGTTTTTAAAATATTGCTTTTTAGCTGGCCTTTAGATACATCCATTGAGTCAGCTAAAGTCAGAGGTTGAGGAAGGGATTCCCGAGCACAACAGAAGAAAACGCTCCGTATCCTTTAGTTTTCAAACTTGTTTGGGACGTCGACAAATCTGCTCCAAACTTTTCAGTTTTTATATGTAAAAAAAAAAAACCCGGATGGAAAACCTTTTATTTTTTCTCCTCACTTCATAACTATGCTGTGCTTAATGTTGGTCTATCACGTAAAATCCAAGCAGAACACATAGAAGGTTGAAGTTGTAATGCAATTTGAAAAGTCATAAACATCTCATTTGGAAGGCACTATAAACGTTATACACATTTTGCGACAAACCTGCTGGGAGGTTTAAGATTAAATTAAGTTCAAAAATATTTCATTGATCTCAGAGGGAGATCATATAAGATTGCATATAAGATTGAATATAAAGTTCTTTTGTTAACGGAAAGGGGCTAGTTGGCGGATTTAAAGGACTTAAACAGAAGAGAAGAGGGGAAGGGTGCTCCCTGAGGGAGACTGAGGTGCATTTCTGCTGAGAGCCAGTCCTCTCTGACTACCCTCACTCTGGCTATTTATGGTAGAAGTCATCTCAGCCCAAAGCAACTCAGTGAGCAACTCACTGAGTTCATGGCATCATAATTCCAACCTGTAGCTACAGAGGGACGGGATGCTTCAAACAAACCTGGATTTGGCCATACTAAGACGTATTTGATCACAGTGTGGAGAGTCATGGACTTGGATGTAGTTTCTCTTCATGGGGGGGGGGTTAAGTTCCTTTCGACACTTTTTTAAGATGATCAGGGATTTTCCGAACAAACTGCTGAGCCGTCATCCCATCAGTGGCTGGCTTCATGTAGAACAGACACTGCAGCTGCTTTCACGCCTTCAAACCATTGGAAATGTCATCTGACCCCGAGACTCGAGTGTGTTTTATTAGGATTTTATGTGACAGACCAATATAAAGCAGAAGATAACAGTGAAAGAAATTCATTACTATTTTTTAAAAGAAATAAAAACTGAAAAGTGTGGCACAGACTCTTAAGACCCCTTCATAAAATCTAATGCAACCAATTCAGCAGTGACCTACTGGATAAGTAGACAGCATTAATCAGAGAGTTGGCCAAAAGACCCATATTACTTCTGGAGGAGCTGCAAGTTAGAGTAGTCCCTTGCCAGGACAACTATTAGTCATGTGTTCCTTAAGTCTGACCTGTAAGGATGTCTGGGAAGATTAGAGATATTGTTAGGAGAAATCCATACAAATTCTTGATTCCACTTTGCCACAGGCCGTGTGAGGGACGCTGTAAAGTAGGGGTTTGCAAAGCAGCCAGTGTTTGTATCTGTATCTGTATTTGTAGTTGCCATTATACTAATTATGGATATGCAATGTTGGTTGATGCTTTTCCATAAATCCAGCAATGAACATCTAACAGGAACGTCATTGAAAAGAGACCCAAATAAAGGACACGGTTGCCACAAAACTTTAATAAAAAAATTTAAAAAAATAAGTTGGGGGACGGTTGTAGGCTGCAAGAACTTATGGGTAATGAGTTCCTGTTAGTTGTAGAAGTTCTCTGTTGTACGTAATGGTTTGTGTTCCAAATGCAGCCGGGCTCCTTGGATATCCCTTGAATTATGTTGTTGTCAGTGTTTGGTGGTTATTGTCTGCACACCATCATAGAGACGGAGGTGTACAGGAGTTAGGTGTCTGCCTTGACGGATGTGCAATTGCTCTGTTTTAAAAATAATGTATCTTTGTGGTGGTGCTGTGCAGGAATATTATAGTGCAGGTAACTTTTTTCTGTAGTGACTCAATACATGGGTGGCATTACACTGTCATTTTTTCTTGCTCCTGAATATAAGTATTTTTAAAGTAATTGTTTGAAGTAAATATTTGGAAAAGACACTTATTTGTGCCTTTCTGAATATTGTATTAGGGCGCGGCTGCACCTTTACTAATAACATGTGGGAAAAGTGCTCTGATTGGTTGGTATGCAAAATGCAGTTTGTGGCAAAAAAAACTACCACTGTGCTTCTTCTTCTACTTTCTCTTTTGGCTTTTCCCGTCGGGGGTCATCACAGCGAATCATCTGTCTCCGTTTGGTCCTATCCGCTGCATCCTCTGCCCTCACACCAACTGACTTCGTGTCTTCTTTCACCACATCCATGAATCTCATTATTGTTCGTCCTCTCTACCTTCTCTGGTGGCTCCATCCGCAGCATCCTTCTACCGATATAATCCTCTTTTTTCCTTTGAACATGCCCAAATCATCTCAGTTTCGCCTCCCTGACTTTATCCCCAAAACTAACATCATCCTGAACGCATCATGCCGACACTGAAACATGATGGTGACTGCCTCATGCTGTGGGGATTATTTTTTTTCCCCAGAAGTTGAAGATGATTAGCGCTAAATCCAGACCAGACTTAAGATTGAGGCAGAGATTCAACTTCCAGCAGGAAAATAACCATTGGTATACCACCTAATATCATTATCCTCATTGGAATGGGTTTGGAAGGGCTAAGTCAAAGTCCAGACTTAATTCCAATTGAGAATTTGTGGCGAGATCCCGCAAGTCTCTCTCCGTCCAACCTGGGTGAGAGAAACACACAGCCAGGCAAAAAAGTAGCAGTTGTAAGTGGTTCTGCAAAGCATTAGAAGACTTTTGCAACAATAACCGTGTTTTAACTATCCAAAGTTCAGGGTAATTTTATCAGACCTTCATAGTATGCACGTGTCTCAACTACACCGGGGCGGACTGACTGCTGCGAGCTCCATTTAGCTTTGACTAGTGACTCCACTCAGAGCTGAAACGGTCCCCATATGCGGCTGTCTTTGCAAATTCAAAAAAAGTACCAAATGCCAGAATGACATCTTGTGGTGTAAAATTGGACTGCAGTGGGGGAAAAAACAACAACTATCGCTCTCAGCCACTCACCCCTCCCCGACACAATATGTACATTAGATGGTCGTGTGATCGTTTCACTGTAAAGCTCCTAAATATTGCATGTTTAAATGGCCTACATCATGCAAAATCTAATTTTTGGAGTGTTCAACCATCTGGTAGTGCAATTTTCTCTTAATAAAACCACACCAGAGTCGTTTTTGGCTTATTTCACGCATGTCTGAGTAATCCTCCCGAATCCTGCAGGAGGCGGGATTATAGAGAAACGAGCCGTTTTACTTCATGGTCCAACATTAACTACGGGATACAAGTTAAATATTAGGACAAATTAATACTGTATAACACCAATGATAACATTTTAGCATATATATGTCTATCCCAGAAGGCGAACGCTGTGAAACAGCATGATATAGAATTTTGTATTTGACGCCTTAGGCCTGGAATGTGCTTGCTGTTTATTACGCATACGTGTGTTTATCATGGCCCCCTCACCTTGCGTTAGTTTGCAGCGTGAGGCATAAACAGTAAAAAAAACAAGCAAAAATGGCTGTAAATTTGGTCTTATACCATCTAAAACACTGCTGCCGTCTTTTTCTGTTGTAAACTGAAAGTTAACCAGCTGATTATCTCCTCTATAATTGCCATGTTTGTTTTGTTTCTACCCTACAAATCCGGTGTTCCGACAAAACAACCATACCCATCACAATGGCGTACCTTCAGTTAATGTGCATGCGCAGCAGTAAAATTTGTGGTATTGCGAATACGTTTTATTCTTCTGTGACTTTTAGGCTTAGAAATAAAATCATGTGTGCCGGGCGTACACTGTACGATTTTTCAGTCACAGGTCTTCAGCTCCGACTCACACTGTACGAGTGAATTGCAGGGGTTTAAAGTTCACAGCCCATGACTCATGTGCTCACACTGTACGACACGACAGACCTGGAAGCAGAAGAAAAACAATAGAGTGAAGATGTGTGGGGATGCGCATGCGCAGTATGAGAAATAGCTCGTGGCATTGCTTCCACAGTGCGAGTCATTCACGAGGGGCGACTAGGATTTCAAACAGGTTTGATTTTCTTGCGACCGATCGGTAGCTGGTTGTGAGGTGTAAATTGCCTGTTGTTACCCAATGTACACTACACGATTAAGCCAAAAGTCGGCACGATCCAGACAAAAGTCGCACCAATGACAAATCGGCTCAAAAACGGTCCAAAATCGCACAGTGTACGCCCGGCTAACTTGGTTGGATTCAAGGTTGAAGAACTTTTTCCCTTTTAGTATTTAAGATTAATTTCAAATTCACTTAAAATAACCTTAGGTTTAGAAACAGAACTTTTGGATTGGTTAAAAATGGTTAGATAACTCAACTTCTGGTATGCTACTCTGACAGAGTATGCTAGATTGACAGAACACAGGCACTCTATCCGGTCTGAGTTCTGCACTCTGCCCCCTTGTGGTACTCTCTAGTAGTACGTGCAGTGCGCAAGCAAGTTCGTGCCCAAGAGGCAATCTGCTGCTTGCGTCAACGCAGGTTAGAAAACAAGTATATTCCCGGCCTTAGAGGAGCGGGTGGACTGTACCTCGTCAGATAAAGAGCCGGTGAAAATTACCCTGAAGTTCCAAAAAGTCAAAACGAACCGATTAACTTTGAATACAAGGGGATGAATACAAAAACATCCTTAACACTTTTAAATCTATGTGTTGCAAAACATGACAAAATCCTCACAAAACCTCCCTTCATTTTTTTTTTTTTTTTTTTTTTTACGTATCCTGTCTAGCAGTATGCTACTCAGAATTGGTGTCTGAGTACCAAGTACAAGCCCAACAGTTTTACTTTCCCAAGCAGAGTATTACAGCTTCGCTGTAGTACGCCACTTGATGTATATGTATGAAAAATCTTTATTAGTGATTACTGTGGGTTAAATTTCCTGACGTCATGGACATTAAACTGAGACAAGAAGGGAGAAAGGAAGAAGGTGAAGAAAAGAAACCGGACCAGCAGAGGTGCGAACCGACGACACAAGACAGGGAGGCAAACAAAGAACACAAGAAAACATCCCAGTCCTCCACCTCTGCCGGATGGCAGAGAAACAGTAATACAAAACAAAAACAACAATACTGTACAGAACCAAACCAATAGTTCGGATCTAGTAGAATAAACTAAGAATTACACATTCACTACACACAAGCATTGATTAATGAACATAATACAAATGTTTCTGGTAAGCTCCTGTGAACAACTAACTAATGATGATCACCTTAGCTTAAGATATGCCCGTCCACACCAATGTCCCCACACCTATGTGTGTGTGCGAGCATGCAGGTCTGAATAAGATTTCCCCATGCAAGTGATTGATAGCTGGTGTAAGGAACCGTCAATCCGTCCTACAGGAATCGACACAGACATGGAAGAGGCAGGAGATGTATGCATCCAGGGTCCCACAGAGTACAGAGGCCACAGGCGGATCAGTGCAGGGTCAATCACCCACCAAGAGAGGAACAGATGGAAGCCTCAGGGGAACACCCACCAGCCGCAATGCTGGGGCCCGAGAGATTGCAGTGACAACCCACGGGCTCCGCCGGAAACCGGCTACGCCAGGGCGGGCCCGGATCAGGATCCGGAGGCCACGGGGACCAGGGACGAGCCGACAAGGCCCCCCCCCGCCGCCGCAGGCAAGGGGGACCCGCAGCCAACCGACGGACAACACACGCCGCCGCCACCCCGGACCAATACCCATCGCCAACAACCCGGCCCGCCCCCACACACCCACACGCCAGGGAGCCACAGCAAGAGCAACAGCGGATGTACGCCCTCCCCAGGCCGCGCCCAGCCGGCACCTGGAAATCCAGATCTTCCAGCTCCAGGTCCAGATCCCGCCCCACGTAGGGTGCCAAGATCAGGGGCCCAGCCAATGCCGGACAGCACCACCAGGTCAACAGACCAGCCAGCAGAAGTCCTGGAACCGGCAGGAGGCCTGGGCGCCAGGCACGGTCCCCACCGATCCACCGGACGGCACCAACCTGTTCTACAACCCCGGCACCCCCAGAAGAGGTGCCCCAGTCAATCCAAGGAGGACGTCGGCCCGAAACAGCGGCCGCCCGACACACCGGACCACCCAGGACCCGCCCGACATGCACCAGGACCGAGCCGGGCCGCAACCGGGACCCCCGGCCCCAGGCATCGAGAGCCATCATCAACCAGCGGGCAGGAGCAACCATCACCGACGGGGAGTGACGGGGAGGGAAGAAGATGCATCAGGCCAGAGAGCAGCCAAACACCCAACCTGACAGGTAGACATAGACAGACAGAGACACTCATACGTACCCTCCCTCTCATGCGTACACATTCTTACAAATACAGGACATACGAAAAAAGGACGCTATACACTCATTCATACCCCCCATACGTACACTATACTCCATACTCCCAGGCCCAGGGACAGACGCCCCAATAGAGAACCCTGCCCCTGCACCCAGGAGACAGACCCCTTTGCCCACCAGGACGGGGACAAGCAGACCGCCAAGGCCCCCACACCGGCAAGAGCAGCCCACCAGCCCAGGACCCCGACCAGACGGCCTGATGTTCTATCCGGGCTCCGACCCCTGATGGTCCAACGAACAGGGGTGTGGAAAGACCCCCCAGCCTCTCTCCCCCAGCTCAATGTGGTGTTGTTGCGTGTTGTTCTAATGTGCACTTAAAACAGAGGGGGGGGACATGGGAATACTGCCGGGTACCCCCATCTCCCCCCCCGGGCCCTCAGTGTCTAGATGCGTTTAACCAGTGGGTGCCGGCACCACAGGCGAGGCCCCCACAACGGGCCCCTATAGGGGGCCCCCCATGAGGGGTCCCGCCCCCAGCGCCAATGCGCCACACCGCCAGGTCCCTACATGTGCGTTCCATGTAAATGTTGCAAGTGTAAGTGTCTAAGTTGCTCAATAAAATCGGGACCCAGGCCGCCACCGGGTAGCGAAGACGGAAGCTCCATCCCGCACCCCAGTGACGTGCCCACGTCCCAAGGCCTTGTGAATGGTAGAATGAAGGAGCAGGTGGACAGAGGCATGGGGATGGGGAGAAAATAACTGGGGTGACCATTGCCAACCCCAGGGAGCCAGCTCCCCTGCTGACTCCAATAGGCACCCCCGTTCGGCCCGATCCACCAGGGGTGGGAGGCCCCAGCACGTCAAGTCGGGGCCCACGGCAGCGGCACCCCCGAGCCCCATGGGGGCCCCGGCAATCCACCAGCCCCCATGCCAGGGGCATACCTAAATCCTTCCCAACATTCACACTGCTAACAAAACACATGTCACTAGACACCCAGGTTGAGTTTAGCCCCCCCCTCCCGTCCCAAGCGCACCCCGTTAAAAAGAGCGCCTGTGCTAGATGGTAAAAAGCCTCCCCGCCAATAAGAGACGCCCCAGGCACCGCCAGCGTCCGAGGGCCCCCGCGCCGAGGCCGGAACCCGGCGCACCACCGACTCGGGTACCCCGGACATGTCGCGCCAGGCCCATGAGCAGACCGAAGTCCCGGGCGGCCAATCCCCAGGCCGACATCCTCCAGCCTTGCTACTACCGCCCGATGGCCGGGTGGCAACAGAACCCAGCACCTCCACCCACCAGCCCACACCCCACCAACCGGTCAGTCACCGTGGAGGCCGACCAACACCGGCCAGAGGCCCCCACCTCAGCACCCCCGCGAGCGCTAAGACCAAGACCCAGGAGCCATGTCCAGTGTCAATATAGCCGATCGGGCCCGGAGACGCCGGCCACCCGCCGCGGCCTCTCGCCGACGCCCGGACGCGGCAAGCGGCCACCGGGGAGCAAGCGACAAGAACCAGCCCGGGGAGATGGAAAGGGCAGCAGCGCCCGCCAACCACCGGCCGACCACAGCCAGGGCCCCAGCCGGGGGGCACGCCGCCCCAGAACCCCGAGCCCCAGGCCCAGCCCAGACCCCCCCAGAGCAGCACAGCACCAGGCCAGTAACCCGTGTCCGCCAGCACGACCCCTCTAAGGCGCCGCATGCAGCCACTAGGAGTCACCACACAAAGCCCCCAAAGTCCCACCCCAGGCGAGAGTCACGGCACCTACCGCCGAACCGCAAGCGGACCCACCCCCAAGGACCTCCCCGCAGTCACCACCAACCCTTAAGCTCCACATCGGCAACCGTGTCCCACAGAACGGAATCAAGGGCCCGACCCCACTAGGTGATGGAACTGATCAAGGGTGACCAGAAAGATTGATCAGATGTGGAGGCAGATGCCGTTTCTAGACCAATGTAATCCAGAAGGAGATCTCTTTATTGATTAATATTCAGAGTATTTTTATTTTTCCAGTTCAAGAGGATATTTTTCTTAGCGATGCATAAGGCGATGTAAAATAATTGCATAGACTTTGTATCTATGGTAACTTCATCTACATTTCCCAGCAAGCAAACTGTGGGAGCAGGTGTGATATTACATTTCAGACACTTTGATAGATCTTCACATATCTGGTACCAATATTTCTTAACAGGTGGGCAGAACCAAAGAGCATGAATATAATTGTCTGGTAGATTGCTTGTACATTGTAAACAGGTATCAGACGTCGTATAACCCATCTTGAACATCCGTTGCCCTGTATAATGCACTCTATTAAGGATTTTATATTGTATTAATCGTAGATTAGTATTTTTAAGAAATGTAAAGGTTCTTAATGAAATTTGAGACCAGAGGTTTTGGTCAATTGAGATGGACAAGTCCATCTCGCATTTTGAAATAGGAAGGGCTATTGATTCATCTATTCTATTTAATGTTTTGTATATTTTAGATAGCAGTTTGGGAGGGTTAAGATTAAGGAAGTCTAAAACTTTTCCTGGAATTTGTAAATCAACTGTATTGAGCCTAAATTTATTTTTTATAATTGATTTAATTTGTTGGTAGTCTAAGAATTTATTTAAATGCTGTTGGTGAGCTGTATAATATTTTTAACCAGTTTACAAAAGAATTACTGAATCCGAATTTATTTAAGGCTGCAAATAAAAATTTCCAGTTAACTCTATCAAATGCTTTTTCTGCATGTAAAGATAATATATTGGTTTGGACGTTTTTACAGTAGGAATAATCTATTAAATCTATTAATCTACGTGAATTTGTCGAAGAGAGCCTACCTTTTATAAAACCTGTTTGATCAGGGTGGATTATTAGAGGTGTTATTTTCTCTATCCTTCTTGCAAGAGCTTTACAAATTATTTTCAGATCCACATTGATAAGAGAAATGGGACGATAACTGGTAGGAGACATAGGGTCTTTTCCTGGTTTTAATAGAAGATTGATGTAGGCAGAATTCATGTTTGGTGGTATTCGACCATTTTCCTTTGTTTCCTGCAACATTTTGTAAAATGTTGGTGCCAGAATATTCCAGAATTCTTTATAGAACTCTACTGGAAATCCATCTGGACCTGGAGCTTTATTATTAGGCATGGATTGGAGGGCCTCCTGGAGTTCAGACACTGTTAGCGGTGAATCCAGGGCCTTTGCTTGACTGTCTGAAAGTTTAGGAAGAGTTATTTTATCCAGAAATTGTACAATATCATTATTTGAAGGGTTTATCTCTGGTGTGTATAACATCTCATAAAATTCTTTGAAAGTGTTGTTTATTTTTTCAGGGTCATATATTATATTCCCAATTTTGTCTTTGATTGGAGATATAGTTGTTTTTTCTTTATTTATTTTTAACTGATTAGCTAAATAGCTACCTGATTTATTACTATGTTCAAAGTTTTCTATTCTAAGTCTTTGGATTAAAAACTGCGTCCTTTTATTAATAATTTCATTTAATTCTAATTTTGCTTTCCTTATTTTACTTAAGCTCTCTTTATCCAGGGAAGGTTCTAATGATTTAATAGTTTCTTCTAATTCCTGAACATGTTTATTTTCTGTTCTCTTTTTATTTGATGAGAATGAAATTATTTTACCTCTAATCACAGCTTTCCCTGCTTCCCATAGAGTGGATGGCGACATACCAGGGAGATCATTAAATTCCATGTATGAAGCCCATTCTTTTTCAATATATTTAATAAATTCTTTATCCTTAAGTAATGATGTATTAAATCTCCAGTTTTTATATTGAAGGGTTGCAATTTTATTTGCTAAATCTAAAGAAACAGGAGCGTGATCGCTGATCACTATAGGATGCATCTCAGTGTCTGAAATGTCCTTCAACAGTGAGCTGCTGACTAACAAATAGTCCAATCTAGAATAAGAATGATGTACGTTTGAGTAAAAAGTGTATTTTCTGTCGTTGGGATGAAGCGATCGCCATGCGTCGCAGAGTCCATAATCGCTCACGTACTGTTTAACTATATCTATGGATTGCCATCTGCGCTGAGTCCCTGCTGTACTGAGCCTGTCTATTTCTTCATTTAGTCCAAAGTTGAAATCTCCCCCAAGAACAAGTGAGCAATCCATGTGATTAGCCAGAACCGAGAAGAAAGTATGAAAGAATGAGGGGTCGTCAACATTTGGACCATATATACTAACTATACATAACTTTTGGTTATTTATAAATAGTTTTAATATTATAAATCTACCTTCTGGATCTGTAGCTGTGTCTATTACTTTAAAATTAGTATTTCTATTTATTAATATTGCTACTCCTCGTTGTCTAGAGTTATAGCATGAAGAAAATATATTAGGATATTCTGGTGTTTTTAAATCATTAGCCGTTGAACTTGATTTATGAGTCTCCTGTAGTAAGACGACATCTGCCTTCAATCTTGTAAGATGGTTGAAAATCTTAGTCGTTTTATGTCTGGAGCTAGCGCCGCGAATATTCCATGTTATAAAGTTTACAGGATTCATAGAGCTAAGATAAACCTTAGATATGTACTATCGCCAAGGATGAATATAGGTGTAATTTTGGTTTGTCAATGGGGTTGCCAGATTGAAAAAAACCAGAAGCAGAGATAAAGCGAGGCAAATAATGCACCATACAGGTGTGTACAGAATGAAAGTATGATGGAAAAACATTAATATGCCATGATAAAAGTATGTGTGTGTGTGAGAGAGAAAAAAGGAAAAAAGGTCATAAAGAGATTTGGTGGTAAAAATGTGAAAAAGAAAATAGAGAAAAAGAAAAAGCAATCTAGTGCACAGCCCTGCCCCTACCCACATTTACAAACAAAAACAGCCTGCTGAGCTGTGCTTTTTTTTAAACTATAGTTGTCTGATAAAGCTAATTCTGTCTTGGTTCTGTTAAATATGACTAATAAAGCCAAGGAGTAACCTGAGGGTCCCTAAACAGCTGACCGTTAACATATAGTTTATCCACACTAACCGTAGCCCTACTGCCCTCACTAATATGTTTTTTCTAATTGGAAATAACACGCGTCTTCTGTCCAGGATTTCTTTCGGAAACTGATCATTAACGCTGTAATTCGTCCCCCGTAGCTCTCTCCCGCGTCCTTTGACATGTTCTTTTTGTTTAAAATGTTCAAATTTTGCAACAATTGGTCGCGGGCGGGTGTTGTTGGGCTTCTTACCTCCGAGTCGGTGGACCCGATGGAAGGTTATGTTTTTAACCGTGTCGTCTGGCAGTTTCAGCTGGTGTTGAATGAACTTTCGCACGGCTACTTCAGCATCTTCCTCAGCCTGCTCTGGTATCCCCGAAAAAACAAGATTGTCCCTCATTGATCGGGCCTGGATGTCTAGAATAGACTCCTTGAAGCTTTTGTTTTCTCCCGACAGCTGCTTCATCCCCTCGGTGAGTTTCTTAACATCTTCTTTTAGTGTTTGGTTTTCTGTAAATAGTGAAGCTACTTGTTGTTGGCTGAACTCCAGCGATTCCCTCAGAGCCTGAAATTCTTTATGAAGAACCTCAACCAGCGCGAGACGGGCGTCCAGGCTGGTTAGCTTCTTGTCTATTGAGTCCAGGATGTCGCCGTAGCTTCTATCTGGCGAGTCGGTGGATGTGCTAGCCTCGGAACGAGTGCGCTTCTGCGACGGTGTGCTCGTTGTTGTATCCGAAGCAGGTTTCCGTGACTTACCCATAACGATGTTATCAAAGCACTCGTCTAGGTAGCACTCCAGCGAATCCAATGTTTCCTCGTCCAGGTTGTTTAGAGGAAAAAAAAAAGTAACTTGACGGTTAGTTTAGAAGCTGCGTTTGGTTCAAAATGATTTTCTTATTTTACCTGGCTGTTTGTTTACTTTACCACATAACCGCCATGTTCACCTGTGCACAGCTCTCGCGAGAACTCAGCAGCTCATCCTGACCCTCCTAGAATTTTTCAAGTGACCCAGTTTTCACCCTCCCAATCTTCTTTTACTAAAGAATATTTTCGACTAAACTACTTACCCGTAGCCTTTATTGTCTAGTTTCTTATCTCTTAACTTTTGCGTTGACCTGTTACTGTTTGAGCTTCGCAACAAAATGTGGGGGGAAGCAGGGAGGGAGGTGAGCTGCTGGCGGAGAAGAGAGCTGGCTGCGATTGAGGGTCTGGAGCAGCTTACCTGGCAGGATTCATAATCAGATACTAATTCCATTAAAATGCCTTTGAGGTTACAGAAATGTAGTGTACAATTGCAGGGGCGGCTGGTCCATGATGGGTGATAGTACATCGCCCTCCTCGACTCACACGGAAAAAAAAGAGAGGAGAAAAAGTGTCTAATATTTCCGGTCAAAGTCTGAATATTATTGTCCAATCAACAGCCTGAATATCACTTTCCAACCTAAAACCCCGCCCCGTTGGGGCGATCTGAGTCAGATTGAAAATCGCCCAAGGCGCTGTTGTAGAGTTACATTGTGAGATTATTTTCTTCAAAGTTTGGACCTTACAATGCATTTCAATGGGCAAGGGAGTGCTTGCCCCAACGTGATTTCGTAATACGCTCTGATCCGTGCTCGGAAACCTACAGCCGTAGACTTGTCTATGGGTACAGCCGGAACACAGGTAGCTACAAGCCACGGGAGTTGGAGACAAACGAAAAGAGACACAAAATGCAGAAATAAAAAAATAATAATTTTGTTATATCACTCAAAACAATACCGTTTGAGAGAAAAAAATAGCAGAAGAAGCTTGAGGTAAAATAGCTCGGACCTGATTGATACCAATAAGCAGTAAAACAAAAGTAAAACGTGCTGTATTGATGTTGAATTATGCATGTTGGGTCACTGTATAGCTTGAGTACATTTCATAGTAAGGTACAGCTGCGTTAAAAATGCGCATTATACATTTTAAGTTATGTTTTCGGACTTAAATTACTGCTAATAGTTAGCAATAACCTTTAGCACATAGCGGAAGTAGCTGTGTAGACGCACAACTTCACAATAAGAGCATGTAGTCCTGTTGTTTAGATTGAGAGTTTGTTTGCTGAGTGTTTATATTTTGAAAAAAAGGGGAATTGTGACATTTTATTACAAAGTCTATATTACATTTGATTTATTTAATATTTAACACAGCTGCTGATATCCAAATATTAAGTTTATTCATATATTTTGGTTATTTCTACCTTACCTTGCATGTGTTCTTATTTTTCATATGAGATCACACATATCATCTCCCTCCTCACATTTATATCACCCAAAGCTGTATCAGCAGCTTTTTGGAAATAATAAAGAACAATAGAAATATAACAGCCTTTTCTCCACCACATTTTCTCATACTCTTAATGGCTTTAAGTGGAGTTCTGGCAGGTTCTCCCTGTGTAAACAGAGTGATCCCATCCTGAACCAGTACTTCTATAGACAGCTCAGTGTTTCCTCCTCTACATTAGCAGTCTGTTCTAGAGAGACTGTTGAAGCCTCTGACTGAAATCATTCTGTTGTCGTAGGATAGTCCTAATAAAAGGAAGATCAGGGTTGTCCAACATTAATAAGAAACAGTCAGATTAACGTACAGAAAATGTTAGCCAGTTACTTCACCTCAGCAACTGGCTAAAAGATAAAACAATCTATTAATCGCTCCTTTATTTAATGAAAAAAGAGCTATGGCAATTGGATTTGTCCCTTTACACCACAAATTGTTGTTTTTTTAGTCATATTTGGAATGTTAATTAGTCAGGATCAATTCACAGCTACCCCGTAAATAATTTGTAAAAAAAATGTATAGTTTGGCAGCTAACATTTAACCATCATAGTCATAGCCCCCCCTGGAGAAAATTCCACCAGCCGCCACTGTATAATTGCCTTTTTTGCTTCTATTCACTGTAGTCTGAAGTCCAGTTTGGATTGAAGGTGCTGACTCATAGAGCATTTAGGACGACTCATCACTTTTAGGAATTCTGCTCCTGAAAGGCTTAGAATGGGGGTTTTGCCATCTGTGCCAGACGTATGAAGTGACACTTCGATGTTGTCTGTCAACAAGCCAGCTTTAATACCTATTTAAGCCTCAGCAGCCACCTTGTTAAACGGACCCTGCTTAAAGCTCCTGGAATGTCGACTCTTTTTTTTCTTTTCTTTTTTTTTCATATATCTGTTTTTTGTTTCTTCTAAGTCTGGGAAAAGCCTCCAGCATGAATTCCTCCTGAAATAGACATATTTCTATAATTTGCTTTTAGGCATTTTTTGTGTGCAGCTCTTGCCGGCCTCCGTGTCGAGCTTAGTGTGAAACATTTAGAAGAGGAGACTTGACGTTTCCAGGCATGAATTCATGCCGCCGATGACACAAAGTAAACATAGTGTACTATGTTCGACGACAGCGTCTGGTGTGCTGAGGCGGGTGATGATGGACGGTGTTTACTGTAGCATCCAGGTGAGCCCCTCCGTCCACAGAACACGCAGGTGATGATTCCGAGCTCGCGCATGGATGGAGGCTCTGCTGTAGTAGCAGGAGGAAACCTTCATTGAGGCTCTGCTATGTGACCATGTTTGGTAAAGCTCTCCTCTGACCAAGCCCCTTGACCGAGCGGCAGCACGCTCACTCACGCAGGAGATGGTTTCAATCAAATAGCCCTTCCTCCCCTCCTCTTACACACTTTTTTTTGTCAGACCTATTATAAGCAATCCACTTAGTTTAACATTTCATCTCATTTTGCATGTTTGGGTTTCTGTTTCCTCTCTTGGTGAAAGTGACGTCCTCTAAGGAAGGGTGCCAGGCTTTCAGTAGCAGGTCTGGTGAACGCTGCCTCAACCAGCCGTCCACGAATGACTGGCTCTGTTAATAACGCTTTGGAGGGATTTGCTGCGTTTTAGTTTTTCATGATGCGTTTGATCAGCAAGAGGCATCTCTGGACAAAAGTATTCATACCCTTAAGCTTTTTTTCCCCCCAGGTTTTGTCACAAAAGATGTCACTGTGTTCCAATTGAACTTAATGTGACAGAGCATCACAGACGAATGCAGTGGAATGAAAATGAGTTGTTTCAAAGATTTATACTAATAAAGTATGAAAAGTAAACCCAGTCAGACTGGAAGAAAGCATCACTTTTTAGGTACTACCTCAGATAATTTATTTACTAAGTCCATAGACATAGCTTGTTTAAAACAAGGTAAAAATATGTCCCCTTTAAGGCTTCATTATGGCTTCGATGTTGCAGCACGGAAAATCTGCCTGGAGTCACCAGTTTGTAGTAGAATGATAATCCATTTAGGAAGTGCCAACTAGGGCTGGGCCGTATGGCAACATTTTCATATCACTGTATTTTAAAAAACATATGGGTATTACGTTATTTATTTCCATACAAGACCATTATCTTATAAGAATGATGAATGTAAAAATATACTTTAAATAGCCCATTTTACTGCCATATGGACTGCATCATATTGTTTTTTCCAGACACAGGTGAATGATATGAACATATTTAAAACTATTATGATTCTAGTAGACTTTCTTGATGTTCTAAGGCTGAAAGCATGCTTGTTTTTTAACCTCACGTTGACACAAGCAGCAAATTGCTTCTTCTACTGGCTTTGCATGTAGTACTGAAGAATCTTGCTAGGGGGCGGAGTACAGACTCAGATCGGATATCGCCAAAGAAGAAGTTAAAATAAACATGGCGACCGTAGGAGATTATTAGCAGGTTAATATTCAGATAACAGAAAAAAAGACAGCAGAAGTATCGTAGATGGTATGTAAAACATATTTACCACATTTTTTGATTTCTTTCCTGCTGGTTTTGCCACTGTTGACCGTGTTTACCTACAGACAGTCAAATAGCGTTTGGTTAATCGCAATAGCGCTTGTAAAAGTTGCTGTTCGGTTCTCGTCTGACCTTTTAAAGCCGATAAACTTCTAAACTTTAGACGGGACTCCTCTTTTTGAAATTACTCAGCATTGTGTGCTTTGCTCCTGCCAGCAGCTGTACTTAGTTAAAAACGTTACTTTTCACACTGTGGTGAAAAGCGTGTAGCAGTAAAATTGGTCACGGCTGAAACACTTCCCCACATCAAACGTTCGGGAAGTCGTCTGAGCTATTCACCAGTATATTAAAAATCCATACAACGAAAGTAAAGACCGGTTTTTGGTATGAACCGGTATACCGCCCAGGCCTAGTGCCAACCAAAGTATACAACTCCCCCAACTTGGTTTGTCAGAAACTAAACTTTTCTTTCAACAATTACTTTTCTAAGAAGGCCAGGTTTTTATTGTATAAAATGTAATTTTGATCTCTTGACATATTCTCCCAACTGAGCTGTGGATCTTCGCAGCTCCTCCAGAGGCATCACGGGTGCGGACGATCGGCCTCTCCACTGGTGTAGTCAGAACTGCCTGTAGTTGAACCCGCGCAAAACTAAAGACGATGGTGGGTGGACCTCTTGAGAAAACACCCATCACTGTATAAATTGGCTCAACCAGAAAACAGAAAGAATTGTTACAGATTATCGTCACTCCATCCAGGATGTGTAAAGGTCATTCTGGTCCTAGAGGTCCGCTGTCCTGCAACTTTTAAATGTGTCTCTGCTTCAAGCCGTGTTGTAGTCAAGTCACCATCTACCAAATCCAAGTCACAAATGCGTCCTTAGTGTTTGAGTCCAAGTGCAAGCTCAACTCACCTGAGAGCAAGTCAAAAATAAGAGTAGAGATTTAGAATAGAATAATGGCCGCTATACAAGGTTTACTTTATATAAAAAAAAGAATTGTACTTATTGCCCCCACGCTACCGCGACGCTAACAAAGTAGCATGTGCAAAATAGAAAAACATGCTTAAAATAAATGTAAAGACAACAAATAATCAACTTGTTACCTGCAGACTTACAAAGGTTTTGGAGAGTTGTCCAGTAATTGTAGCTAATATAACAAGCTAACATTACAATGGGCTACATGCTAATTACAACAGCACTTACACATGTCAGAGGCCAAGTCATTGTTGTGCTGCTCGAGTCAAGTCACAAGTCCTTTAAACGTGACTCAAGTACTCAAGGCCGTGGGAAGTAGGGATGAACAGGGTGCTCAAGCACCCCCTTGTGGATGTCCAATGACATGCATGTTGAATTTATGCAAGCATAAAGAAATCAAATAAGATTTAATTTGAATTAACTTTGAATTTAACACCAACAAAAATCCATAAAATTACTTTTTTTTTCTGTAACACATGGAACAAAACCAGGAGCCAATGAGAAAAATGAGGAGACAGAAGCTAGCAAGACCTGCACAACAGCATGACCTGCACATCAATGGAAGTTCTCCAGCTGCCATCGGACATCAACAGGCAGCGCCTTTCTTCGGACGTTAGGTTATGATAGTGTTATAGAAAGCTTTTGGTGTGCCATCATATAAGAGAGATTTTTATGATGCTCTTTCTTCAATCTCAAGGCGTTTGTATTGAGCTTCATTTTCACCATCTTGGTCAAAAGAAATGGAATCATAAGCTGTTTTAGCAAAATTTCTTTAATGAGTACATGTTCAGATTTAGTCTATTTTTAATTATTTTTAGATACCGTAATATTCAAATCAAACAAGCTGAAGAGAACTACATATCAAAAATAGATGATGCTCTGGAGGCTGACTCCCTCGCACTCCTTTGTGGCAAGCTCTCTAACTGCACCACTGGTTCAGTTCCACTGCTCACAGATGCGCTCCAAAGTCTCAGTAACCCTTCATTGCGCTGTCAGCTCCCGGTTAGCAAGACACATTTAGTGCAGTCTCAAGTTGGAGATGATGCTCATATGCTCTAATGGGGAGCCTAAGTGTCCTCCACTTCCTGTTGGCCCGTGAGTCCCCCTGGCCGAAAAAAGAAAGGAAGTCATTGGAGCAGTAAAAGTTATTTTCTGGTCCTCTTTGTCTTACGTCCTGAATCACACATATGTTTATATCTGAATTTAAATGATAACTAATGATATGCGTTTTGACCGTGTTTGTCAAGGGATTTGGGATTTATTTGATTGTAAAAATTAAAATTACAATTAAAATTCCTTTCAAGTCAGAAGTCGCAAATATGATGTCTGGGGCTAAAGCTAGCTACTACTAGCTAACATTTGAAACAACACCAACACCTTGTTGAGTTTCTCCTGCATGCTGGCTGTTACTCAGCCAGCTGTTTCTCCCCTAGTATAGCTGCTACTTTCGACATGGCCAGATTTACTTACACATGTAATAGGTCTACTCATTACCTTGTCATGAAGGAAGGAGGTGAATCTCGTCATTTTATCCCCCCCTTCTTCTGCAGTTGTATACCACGTTTTTGTTTTTTTACACAAAAACCTTAAGTAACTTTTGCCGTATTTTTAGCATTTTTCTCTACATCAAAATGTGTCTTTAAAATTGACGGACGTGTTCGATCCATGCCGCATTTCAAAGGGTATCAGAAAATAACTTTTATTGACTCACATTCATTCTGTTTGGCAGTCGGGGACCCATGACCTGGAAGTAGAAGGGTATAACAGACTCCCCATTGGGATTTTTTTTGTCTGATTTAGATACCTGTGTACATACATACATACACACACACACACACATATATATATATAGGTGCTGGCCAGTAAATTAGAATATCATCAAAAAGTTGAATTATTTCAATAATTCCATTCAAAACGTGAAACTTGTACATTATATTCATGCAATGCACACAGACCAATGTATTTCCAATGTTTATTTCTTTTAATTTTGATATTTATAAGTGACAACTAATGAAAACTCCAAATTTGGTATCTCAAAAAATTAGAATATTTTAAAGGCCAATGAAAAAATGTTTTTTTTTAAATGTTGGCCAACTGAAAAGAATGAACATGAAAAGAATGTGCATGTATAGCACTCAATACTTAGTCGGGGCTCCTTTTGCCTCAATCACTGCAGTAATGCGGCGTGGCATGGACTCGATCAGTCTGTGGCACTGCTCAGGTGTTATGAGAGCCCAGGTTGCTCTGATAGTCGTCTTCAGCTCCTCTGCATTGTTGGGTCTAGCGTATTGCATCTTCCGCTTCACAATACCCCATAGATTTTCTATGGGGTTAAGGTCAGGCGAGTTTGCTGGCCAATCAAGGACAGGGATACCATGGTCCTTGAACCAGGTACTGGTGGTTTTGGCACTGTGTGCAGGTGCCAAGTCCTGTTGAAAAGTGAAGTCTGCATCCCCATAAAGTTGGTCAGCAGCAGGAAGCATGAAGTGCTCTAAAACTTCCTGGTAGACGGCTGCATTGACCTTGGACCTCAGGAAACAGAGTGGGCCAACACCGGCAGATGACATGGCACCCCACACCATCACTGACGGTGGAAACTTTACACTGGACCTCATGCAACGTGGATTCTGTGCTTCTCCGCTCTTCCTCCAGACTCTGGGTCCTTGATTTCCAAAGGAAATGCAAAAATTGCTTTCATCAGAAAACATAACTTTGGACCACTCAGCAGCAGTCCAGTCCTTTTTGTCCTTGGCCCAGGTGAGACACTTCTTACGCTGTTTCTTGTTCAAGAGTGGCTTGACACACGGAATGCGACAGCTGAATCCCATGTCTTTCATGAGTCTCTTCGTGGTGGTTCTTGAAGCGCTGACTCCAGCTGCAGTCCACTCTTTGTGGATCTCCCCCACATTTTTGAATGGGTTTGTCGTCACAATTCTCTGCAGGGTGCGGTTATCCCTAGAGCTTGTACACTTTTTTTCTACCACATTTTTTCCATCCCTTCGCCTGTCTGTTAATGTGCTTGGACACAGAGCTCTGCGAACAGCCAGCTTCTTTAGCAATCACCTTTTGTGTCTTGCCCTCCTTGTACAAGGTGTCAATGGTCGTCTTTTGGACGCTGTTAAGTCAGAAGTCTTCCCCATGATTGTGGAGCGTTCAGAACAAGACTGAGGGACCTTTTAAAGGCCTTTGCAGGTGTTTTGAGTTAATCAGCTGATTAGAGTGGCCTACCAGGTGTCTTCTATATTGAGCCTTTTCAGAATATTCTAATTTTCTGAGATACTGAATTTGGTGTTTTCATTAGCTGTCAGTTGTAATAATAATGAAAATTAATAAACACTTGAAATATATCACTATGTGTGGAAGGAAAGTATACAGTATAGAAGTTTCACGTTTTGAATGGAATTACTGAAATAATTCAACTTTTTGATGATATTCTAATTTACTGGCCAGCACCTGTATGTATGTATATATATATATATATATATATATATATATGTTGGGAAAAGCACTGTATATAAACATTTACAAATATGTTTAATAATGCGTTTATTTAAAATATCTGTACAATGACAGCACCTTGGAACCAAAGTAAAATTCCTCGTTTATTTACACAAGTTGATTGTGAACTTTAAACAGTAATTAAAAATAAGAGTCCTCAGTCAAATTTTTGTGTTCAACTTTATTGAAGAACAACACTTTCAAGTAATTCTCAGCGTTTAACACTACAATTACATTATAATTAGTAGTGGTCATTGTAGAGAACAAAGGTCCGAGTCGTGGTAGAACTCAAGTCGGTGACCCGCAGGGCCTTTTGTAGTGAAGGCCGTTTCACATTAAAATCGAGAAAAGGGAAGAAAAAAAGATCATACTAACAGATTGCATTAAAAGACATAAGGAAGAGGAAGGAAATCCACACTGACAAGTTATTCACTGGAAAAGAAAAATCCAGGAAAGACATTTGATTCTTACTGTTTTTTTTACATTCAGTCTCCATCATCAAACAAACGCCGCTCTCCTTGAGATGTTAGGTTATTTTACAATTTATTACGTGACATCAGAGAATCAAGAAAACAAAATTATAGTTGCCTCAAAGTACCAACTTTGCTATACGTCACACTTTAGAGATCAGAAAGTTTGATCGGCTCAAGCTTTTACATGATTCATACACATTTTCAGATATATGCTGCATTTAAATACTGTAATTCATTTTTCGACAGGCGGTTGTCTCCTCACTGGTCCGAGGCAGTCTTGGTTGTTCAAACCTGATAGTACGGGTTACAAATCGTAGTCAGACTTAATAGTTAATTCATCATCACATTCAATTCTTCGTACAAACGCAGGCCAAAAGAAAAAGTCCTTCTGTTTGCAGACGACTAAGTGATTTATCTCTCACTTTGTGCGCGAGTGCTGCATCACAGAGCAGCCTCAGTCCAACCTAAAGGAGATCCAGACACAATCAGACGATGCAGCACTAGAAGTGTATCATCATCATCATCATGGTCCCAGCAAGTCTCCTAAATCCACGTCTATGCTGACTGATTTTGACCAACTTTGACAGACAGAAGTTGCTCCATCGGGGCCCCCAGAATACTCTGATTGCCATCATCATCACGACCTGAAATCACCTTAATGCCACTACAAAACACATTCTAGCATTCTAGATTGATACCCCCACTGATAAACTGTCACAAAAAAATAAGTCTCCCTATGAGGGATCAGCTTTGGGTCAGAATACTCAACCGGATAATCATTGTGCAGGCGGGTTAGAAAACACACACAAGGAGATAATCATGCTTATCCTAATCTGAGCGTCACATCCAGTTTGTGTAAGAGGCACAAGAAACTGTAGCCCCTCCTCTGTAGTGGCAGACAGAAATAAAGGACATCCCAGAGGTAGGGAGTGTGCTTTTAAACAGCCCGGCCATCACAGACTGGTAGAACTATCCATACATGTTGGAGCAGTGCCGTGACTGTGTGAATGAAACTTAGATGGGATCAGCTCTTGTTTGCGAGTCAATGGAGAGCAAATAATGTCAAGCTGGGCTTGAAAATGACGAAATAAAAGAGGTTATAACACAAGCAGAATACTGTGCTACCTGGACTGCCTTTTACACGGAGCAGAGTTTGGTGCAAAATAGCACAATCAGGCCTTAAAATAAAACCCAAACGTGTTTAAATGAATTGATCTTTGCTTCATCAGAAACTTCCCAACTGAGACCTCCTGATGTCTTTTCCTCTGCTCTTCTCAGTGCAAACCGAGACACGCAGCGGTTGAGCTGAAACAAGTGCTACTGGCTACATACTCTTGCATTTGGGAGTAATAGCAAACTCAGTTTAAATTAGAAATCCAGAGAAACTAACAAACATCTAGAAAAATACACAGAAAAACGTTCTCCATTTAACCTTTAAAGTGTCTAATAATACACAAAAATGGCCCTTAGTAATACTTATTGCAAATAGATGGCGCTAAACTTGGAACTCTAACTTTTTTGGATTCAAAAAATGAAGAACAATCCTGTTTAGCTGCAGAGCTGTGTAATACCAACTGCTCACCCTCACACACAGTGTGTTACAGCTTTTTTCATATTATAAATAACTAATAATGGTGCACAGTCAGCTGTGCAAAAAAACAAAAAGAAAAACAGTCTGAGATGTAAAGGAGCTAAGGACATTCATTTTAGATAAAGTTCCTTTATAGATGTTCACATTAAATAACCGGGAGAATTTGAAGGATTTCTTTTTTTTTCTTCAAAAATATTTTGGGGGTGTTTTTTTTGAAAAAGCATTGTATTTTTCTACAAACATTTCATTATTTGGACGGGTAAATTTTACATAAAATGTACAAAAAGTGGAGTAAATAAATAAATTTGGGTCATTTATAGTTCAAATTAATCAGAATCTTAAAAGTAAAAAAAAAAAAAAAAAAAAAATGGATCCCTGCATCTCTGACATGACATCTTTCTGTATTTTGCACTTTGTAGCAACGTGATCGCGAAAGGAGCTTGAATATTATTGTGTGTGACTAAATTAACGCCAAACAACCGTGAAGTTCTTATACAGTGTTTTTCATTTTTACTTCAACTATCCCTCAGTTTTACAAGTAAGGGCGCCATATTGGGTTTTGAGATTGGGGGTGAGTAAGAAACCCCAAATGTCCCCGCTTATTTCTGACTTCATGTTTTCTTGTTCGTTTGAAACATAAAAAAATAAATCCAAGTCCAGGTGCTGTTTGAAAGTTGTTGCTGGGGAAACTGCAATTTAATGAGGTGGAAGTAGTTAGGAAAGGTTGGAGAAGAAGCTCCTCATCTGACACAAACTGGACAGCTGAGCTTGTTGCTCCCTCTAGTGTTCACACGTAGAAACATGCAGTCATTCTGCTTTGGGGGTGGGTGGGTAACATTTGGTTAATGTTTGTGCTTATATAGGAAAGCTCGATCCTGGTCTTCTGCTCGTGAAGCTACATCTGAGAGATGACCGTATTTCTGTCTGCCATGTTGTGGTGATTAGTCTGCTTACAGCGAAGCTTTTACAAAGAAAAATCTCTGTATCAGGAAAGAAAAACAACAGAATAAAAAAAGAAAAAGGAAAAAAAGACAAGTACTGGCAAGTACTGAAGGTGTGTCGACGATTCGAGAGTTTCCCACGATGCAGATGGCACCTGCATAGATGCTGAACGTGTAAATGCTGTAGAAACATGCACAGCGAGGAGAAATCATCATCAAAAGTACAAGAAGTTCATGCTTTGAGTATGCTCCGTGTTGGAGGGGTAGGAGGTAAGAGTTTGGAAGACAACCCCCCGCCCTCCCCCACCACCATCAATTAGATTAATATTAATGCAATCAATAATTAGATGGTTTTCATCTACCTTGACAGTTTCACTAAGGCATCACAGAGTTATGTCAGTCTAACCATGCTATACGATGAAGATCTATAGTTTATACTATAAAAGGGGGGACACGACTGGGCATGCAGGTTGCCGCGGCGCCTCCCCGAGCAGCGCGCCGTTCCACATCGATCCGACTCGTGGGTGGACAGCGGGGGAGAGGAGCAAGCGAACAAACGAATTGAAAAAAAAAGAAAAAGGCCTTACTAAGTCTAGTGTTGACGTTCTGCCGTATGATCGGCCAACTGTTACGAATGGGCGGTAGGTTTCCCCCTCACCCAAGTACAAAATCCGTTTGTGTAATGATAGACCAACGCAAAGTGGCTGACAGTTTGTCTGAAAAGCTGAACTTCTGATTCACTCCAAAATAAATCCTGGAGAAACCAAAAACCTTCAGATCTTAAAGCAGGATCGGGGTTCTAATAACACCCCCCCCCCTTCCGGGTGTTTAATCCATAATCTGCGAGCAGAAAGAAGACGGCAAACGTCTACAAAGACATGAGCGGAGAATTCTGGAGGAGCTGCAGAGGTCCACAGCTCAGGTGTGTTGGGTTCTGTGGTTGAGACAATTATTAGTCAGGCTCTTTAAAAACTGTTGCCTTTCTGGGAACGTAGCTGGAACAAAGTCCCTGCTTTACAGCTTTACAGACATGGCGGAGGGGGTCTGAATGCATGCCACACTTTTCAGATGTTCCCTCTGCTACACAAAGTTGCGCTAATTCACGTTGATCTATCGCATTAGATCCAAATAAAAGCCGTCAGGGTTCGTAGTTTTGAGGTGAGAAAGTGCAAAAAGGGACATTTATTGTCGCCGACTAGCGACGCTGAGGCGTCTTTGCTGGACGGACAGGGGCAAAAAAAAAAAAAAAGGGAAGTCCCTATAAGAGACTTTTGATATGACCGACTTGATGGACAGACTTACTGTAATGTAAAACAAAAAGACTTCTGATTAAACTACGTGGGGCTGAGGGTTGTCATGGACGTCGTCTTACCGTCTCGGCTAATGAAGGCGGCGGAGCAGCAACAAAACAAATGAAAAAAAAAATAAAAAATACACCTCGCGGACGGAGAAGCATGGCTGGTGACGGAGAGAGAGTCGCTACGTCTTCTAAGGAGGCCACAGCAGGTAAAAACTAGGAGAGGCATCCTGGTGTTCGTCTGTCTCTTGCTCTGAGGTTGGATGGATTTAAGACGAGAGCCCTGTAGGCCAGAGAGAGAGTCCTCCGCTCTGAAGGCCGCACCTCCTCCACTGCGGACGGGAAATGAGCTCCCAGTTGTTCACTGAAGGGAGGAATAGAACTTTGTTAGACTTAGTGATCCTACAGCTCCATTATTATTGCTTTCCTGTCATTTGTTTTTTCTGTTCTGTTTTTTCTCCACAGGCACTTCAGAGGATTGGGGCTTTGGCTGAAGTTGAGCGTGAGAGGCGGCTGGGGCGAGATGAGGCAGGAGTGACAGATGGTGCTAAAAAGTGTGCTTGTGAACTCTAATTTGTTGTCTGCAGGCAAAGGAAGCTACCTCCCAGCAGTGGCGTAATCCCCGCTCACCGAAAGGGGAAAAAAAACGAAAACGAAGAAAACGGTGAGGCTGGGATCGCTGGTGCTTCGAGTTAGTCAGAGAGCAACTCTCCTCGTCCCCCCTCGGATGTGGTCAGTACCTGGGGGTCCCTGCTTCTATGTGGTGTTGAATGCTCCTCCTCCTACATCAGTCCGTGTGGTTGTTGGCGTGCTTCTCGTCTGCGTCGTCCTTAACCCTCCGCCCTCCCCCTAATCTCCCCTTCAGGACTTTGTAGCAGCCGCGGGCGATCTTGTACATCCAGATGGTGTTCAGGATGTCCAGGGCGATGCATGACGTGATCCAGGCCACCTGCGCTCCCAGGCCCAGCCGCTCGAACGCCAGCGTGCCAAACGTGGCGAAGACGCTCGCCCAGTACGACGGCATGACGGCAATGCGGACAACAAAGAACACCACCGCCATGGCCACGCCGTTCAGCACCACCAGCCGGTGGGAGCGGGGATACTTCAGCGCCTCGTAGAACCACCTGGGGGATAAGAGAAAGCGCTCGTGTCAGGAAGTTAGCTCTACCACTTACAGGCGTAACAGTACATCAAAAATCACGGTTCGGTATGCTTTCGGTACACTTTAATCATGAAAAATAAATACAAATGTGCATTTTTATAAAACTTTGATCAGTGTTAAACAAAGAATTCCTGAATTCTTTCCTTTCAATTACTAAAATTAATTTGATTTCATTATGTTCCATAATTTAAATAAATATAAGGAATTGGATATTTGATTGTTTTTTAAAAAAAAGAAGAAAAAAACTGTACAAGCAGACATAGCCAGAATAGATTCCTTACATAGAAGTCTTAACTGATTGGAATGTTTGTATAATTGTATTGAGATTACTTTTCTTGTAAAGTGCCTTGAGATGACATTTGTTGTGAATTGGAGCTATATAAATAAAAGTGAATCGAATTAAATAAAACAACTATTTAACTACTTGAAAACAGTCAGTGTAATTATTTTCATCCGTTAACTATATGTATGTTGAAACAAGGGGCAAACTCTGCCAGCAAAATGTGATGCCTACCCGTAAGTAACAAAGTCGCTATATTTAGTTATATTTCTGCTGTGCACTTAGGAGAATGCTGCTTGCTAAATAATGGGTTGAAATTATCTCATTTATTCTTTACATATTGATTATTAAAAATTATTTTCATTAAACTGGCATAGTTTTAGTGAAAAGTTATGGATCATCAAGGCCTTCGTGCTTTTATTTTACAACATTTTTTAATCGGACTTAAAGGCAGAGAGGTAGTAGAGTGGCTCCACCACAGTTTTCTACCTAAAGGCGCACGCTAACCTCTGTTAGCTTCAGTTAGCTCATTGTTTCAATCATCCACTCTCTCCCTCAAAGCTCCACTCTCAGGACTTTTAATATTTTTTTGCATTTCCAAACATGACGAGATGCGTGACATAGCCAAGATGGCCGTGGTGGGAACCTGCCAGTTCCGTCCATCCATCTGCAGTCTATGGTTGAAACGGGATGTCGCGCGCAAAAGCTCCCTGACTGGAGGGCCCAAAGACTGATGATAGCCGTTAGCTGTGAACAGGGTTGTAGAGTGCACAAATAGAAGACCACCAACAGATATGAAGAGAGTAAGACTGGATGATACATCCCCATCCTGGGAGCGAAAGTCTGATGACCTCCAATGAATTGAAGAAAGCAGAATCTAAGGTTTAAACCAAATATAAGGTCAATAATTTCATAAGAGCATTTAAAATGTTTAAAATAACCCAGCAGTGTACCAAGCTGCGTATACTGCTTATTTAGCATAGAACACTAAGAAATATGTAGAACTGACGGACACGTTAATGACCATGACCATCTGCGTTATATAAAAACTTGTATATCAGTGTGGATTTTGATAGATGATATGTTCTTTACGTTCAGGTCAGCCATCTGAAGATCCATATTCCTGCTGACACACTCCTTGCTAAACTAAAAAATGTATCTTGTTTGGGAGATAGGGGCTCCAGGTTCCAACTAGTCCTCTGTGTAACGCAGAGACAGGGGGAAGCTGCTGGGAACATTAGAGAACTCATTTGGTTTCTAGTGCTTTAGGGTCAGATTAACATTTAGTTTTGTGTTCACCGTAAAAAGAACTGTTCACAAAAGACAGAATCATGAAATGATTCAGTACGTGGCACACTACGTGGCAACTTTGAACCCATCCAAACACTAAGTGAATGCGTAGAGCAAATCAATAGCTGGATGTCCCATAACTTCCTGAAACTGAATAGAAAAAAAATGAAGTAATTATTATTGGACGTAAAGAGGAACGATCACGAGAGAGCAATAAGCTTCAAATTGATCAAACTAGAATCTACTGATCGGGCGCCTAGTCTAGGTGTAATAATGGACTCAGACCTGAACCTCCATGGTCAAATGAAGGCAATAACAAGGTCTGCCTTCTATCACCTGATGAACATTTCTAGGATTAAAGAATTAATCTCTAAACAGGACCTGGAAAAACGCATTCATCTTTAGTCGGATTGATTACTGCAACAGCGTTCTCACAGGTCTACCTAAAAAGTCAATCAGACAGCTGCAGCTCACTAGAACCAGGAAAGTAGAACACAAGTTCTAAAGTCCTTACACTGGCTCCCTGTAGCTTAGAGAATAAACTTTAAAATACTCCAATTAGTTTATAAATCATTAGGGAGGCAACGATGCACCTTTTTTTAAAACCGATACCATACCGATACATGGATCAGAGTACTTACAGATAGCGAGTACCAATGCCGATACTTCTAACACATGAAAAAATTGAATGAATTGGAAGATGGTTTTTATTTTCTTCATTGGTTTTTTACAACAAATAATGGTGAAGTGGATAAAAAATAAAATATTCATAAAAATGAGATAAAAACAAAAAAATTAAAAGTTAAAAATGAACATTTTCTGTGAAATTATTGCAGAGTTTCCACAGGTTAAGTATCGGTTCAAGGTATCGGGCAACTTTAGCCAATACCGATATGAGTGCATTAGACGCATCAGGGCCCATACAAGTATTGGTGAATTCCTATAAATTGTTAAATGGTTTAGTACCAAAATATTTTGAATTGAAACCGTGGAGACGGTGGTGGAGACGTATCGCGTTGGTAAGACGTATCGCGTCATTTCCTGTTTTGTGACTAACTCGTTTGTAGCAAGTCGGTGTTTCTCTCTCTCTTGAACTGATCTAACTTTCTCTGTCAATAACAAATTTTAGTTCATAGCGTTAATTCCTCCCTGCGTTGGGCAATAGACAAAGTTGCCCCCTTGAAAAGGAAGGTGGCTAGCCATAGAAGATTAACTCCCTGGTTTAATTTAGAGCTACGTACCCTAAAGCAGAATGTTAGAAAACTAGAGAGAAAATGGCGCTCCACGCATTTACATGATTCCTTTTTAATATGGAAAAATAGTTTATTGCTATATAAAAAGAGCCTTCACACAGCTAGAACAGCATATTATTCATCTTTAATCGAGGAGAATAAAAATAATCCTAGGTTTCTTTTTAATACAGTTGCCAAACTCACACAGGATCATAGCTCTATCGAGCCAACCATTCCCCAAGCTCTAAGCAGTGACGACTTCATGCAATTCTTTATAAATAAAATAGACTCCATAAAGAATAAGATAATTGGGAACCTTCCCAATATGCTTGCTTCCTCCTTAGTTAATGAGGCAGCCTCAAAAATGGTGGAACCTAATATATGCTTAAACTGCTTTAATGCAGCCGAACTTTGTGATGTACTAAAATTATTAGCTTCATCTAAACCTTCAACTTGCGTTTTAGACCCAATCCCAACTAAACTCTTAAAAGAAGTTTTCCCTCTGATCGCTGCTCCAATTTTAAATATAATGAATCTATCCTTAGTCAATGGATATGTACCACAGGAGTTTAAGATTGCTGTAATTAAACCTCTACTTAAGAAACCCTCTCTTGATCAAAACGACTTAATTAACTATAGACCGATATCTAATCTTCCCTTCTTATCTAAAATTCTTGAGAAAATAGTTGCACACCAGATATGTGAGCATTTAAACAATAATGAGCTGTTTGAGAAGTTTCAGTCAGGCTTTAGAGCTCATCACAGCACTGAAACAGCTCTGGTGAAGGTTACTAATGATATTCTCATAGCCTCAGACAATGGACTGGTGACCATTCTGGTCCTGTTAGATCTCAGTGCTGCCTTTGACACTGTTGACTCACAATATTCTCATAGAAAGGCTTCAAAGTGTCGGTATAATAGGAACAGCACTAGGTTGGTTTAAATCTTATTTGTCTAACAGATTTCAGTTTGTTCAGGTAAACAATAGATCTTCCTCAACCTCAATAGTTACTTGCGGAGTACCACAGGGTTCAGTGCTTGGGCCGATTCTCTTTACTATATATATGCTTCCTATTGGTAAAATAATTAGGCAGCATGGGATAAAATTCCATAGTTACGCAGATGATACACAGCTATATCTATCCATAAATCCTGATGAATCCAATCAGTTAGGTAGACTACAGGCATGTCTGGAAGACATAAAAACTTGGATGACTCTAAACTTCTTGCTTCTAAATTCTGATAAAACAGAAGTTGTCGTCTTTGGACCAGAAGCTCTGAAAAAGAAACTACTTAGTCAGCCCCTTCACCTGGACGGCATTAAATTAGCCTCCAGTAATAAAGCAAAAAACCTCGGTGTCATTTTTGACCAAGATATGTCATTTAGAACTCACATTAAAGAAGTCTGTAGGATTTCCTTTTTTCACCTTAGGAATATTGCAAAAATTAGAACCATCCTGTCCAGGAATGATGCTGAAAAACTAGTCCATGCCTTTGTTACTTCAAGGCTGGATTACTGTAACTGTCTATTATCAGGTAGTCCACAGAATACAATTAAAAGTCTTCAGTTAGTTCAAAATGCTGCTGCTAGGATTCTGATGAATATTAAAAGAAGAGATCACATTTCCCCTGTTTTAGCTTCTCTTCACTGGCTCCCAGTAAAATCTAGAATAGAATTCAAGATCCTCCTTCTGACATATAAAGCCCTTAATAATCTAGCTCCATCATACATAAGAGACCTGATTGTTCCATATGTTCCTAACAGAGACCTTCGCTCTCAGACTGCAGGTTTACTGGTAGTTCCTAGGATTTCTAAAAGTAGAATGGGTGGCAGATCTTTCAGCTATCAGGCTCCCCTCCTATGGAACCGGCTCCCAGGGTTGGTTCGTGAAGCAGACAATTTGTCTATCTTTAAAACTAGGCTAAAAACTTTCCTCTTTGACAAAGCTTACAGTTAGAGATATGTTTATAGGTAGTTAGAGTCAGGTCAGACAGGTAGATAGGAAGAGACAGGTTAATGTTAGTAGTCAGGCAGAGTGTCAAAAGTTAGGAAGAGATAGGAAGAGGTAGAGTAGCTAGGTAGAGATAGATTAATGTAAGCCAGGTAAAGATCCGGAGCCGGTCGCGGCTTACCGCCGCGGAAGAAATGTGCCCCACAGGGGCCAGCCAGCGCCGGAGAGAGGTCCCTCAAGGGGATCCTCCCGCACAGTGCGGCCGCCCATTACCTGCCGGGTTGAATCCCCCGGGCAGACTGTGCGGACCCCACCCGTTTATCTCTTAAACGTTTCTCGCCCTCTTCAACTCTGTCCTCTCAGTTCTGTCTATTTTTCCTTAAGATAGTTGTCGACTATCGGTCTCGTGCCGGTATTTAGCCTTAGATGGAGTTTACCACCCACTTTGGGCTGCATTCTCAAACAACCCGACTCCGAGAAGACCCCGGCATGACGGGGGCCGTTACCGGCCCTACACCGTCCACGGGTCAGGAGGACTCAGACAGAGTGTTGGTAGCCAGGTCTCCTAGTAGCTAGGAGACAGGTTAATGTTAGTAGCTATGCTGCTTTAGGCTAGGCTGTTGGAGGACATTATTAGGGTCTGTTCCTACTTTCTCTCCTACTTCTCCCCAACTGCATGATGTGCTGTCAATTCAAGCACTAACCTGTTTTCTATTATAGTAGGTGCTCCGGATTAGCCCTGCTTGACGACCCTGACTAAGATGGCATTGCAGTGACGGAAAATTCTCCACGTCCTGCAACAAACTTGTGCATCGGTTCTGTTGCTCTTTCTGTGTCTCTGTTGTGTATTCTCCAAGCCACAGACGGTCGCGGCAGATAACCGCTTGTGCTGAGCCTGGTTCTGCCGGAGGTTTCTTCCTGTTAAAAGGGAGTTTTTCCTTCCCACTGTCGCTGCATGCTTGCTCAGTATGAGGGATTGCTGAGAATTCCACGACGCAATCTTCTGTGGTTCTGTAATTTCTACACTAAACATTGTATTGTAATAACTCTTTTTGTAAAGTGCCTTAAGATGACATCTGTTGTGAAATGGCGCTATATAAATAAACTGAATTGAATTGAAATCTGCTGTCTCTATAGGAACCAACCAGACCACTCAGGTCCTCCAACTCTAGTTTAGTAATCAACCCTAGAATCAGAAACAAACACAGAGAAGCAGCTTTCAGTTTCTATGCTCCTCTTATCTGGAACAAACTTCCTGATGACTGCAAAGCGGCTCAGACACTGAGCTGCTTTAAATCTAACCTAAAAACTCATCTGTTTAAATTACCTTCGAGTGGGTGACTAATATCATATGTCATATGTATCCAGTGTCGGGGAGTAACGGAATACACGTACCGGCGGTACGTATTGAGAATACTAATTATGAGTAATTAGTATTCCGTTACAATTACTATTTTTAAACATGGTATTCAGAATACAGCTACTTTTGTAATATCATTGGAATACTTGTGTGTGTTTTACACTTTTCACCTGAAAGATGAACATATAAATTTAGGGAAATGTATGTCTCCGCATTATGTAGACCAAGGGTGTCAAACTCATTTACGTTTTGGGCCACATCAAGATCATGAACGTCCTTAAAGGGCCGGTTGTGGCCGAAAGTATCTATAAAACTTTTTAACAAACCCTTAAAATATGAATAAATATATGTTTCAACAAGTATCTCCTAAAATTAAATAATACTGAACATCTTTTCACAGTGATGTGATTTGGGACTAATCAATCAAACACTGATTTGACGGAAAAAAATAGTATTTAGGTGCACATATATAGAATTTATGTGTTTTATTTATATGGTTCTCTAGAGTTTAGAGGGCTACATAAAAGGCCTGGGCGGGCCGGATTTGGCCCGCGGGCCTTGAGTTTGACACGTGATGTAGGCTATCCCATAATACCCTTAAACAACATGCCACCGAAACCATAGATATCCTATAGCCGAAACACTCCTGACCTGCAAGCACCAACATTAATATGAGTTACCAGGTATGGATTCGTGCGGGGGGTTGGAGCCACAACCACAGCGAAATAAACCTACTAGCACTAAAGGAAATGATGCATTCACGGCGCTCTGTCGCATTTCATTTTTTTTCTAGTGATGCCAGATTTCATTCAAGCATTCCTGACAAAAGCCCGACTAATGCCATGGTGGTTAAAATGGGGGAAAAGATCAATTCTGGCAACACTAGTCATGGAGTCGCACCGCAATGCTTCTGGTGTCAAACTGCGAAGTATGCAGGCAAACTCCAGTGATTGCTGGAGCAGCTGTAATTCGGCATCAATGAATGAAGCGGCATATTCATATGATCATCCAATGTATTTTTTTACAAAGGTTAGTGATGATCCACAGTTAGTGGTGGTTGTATCTGACATGAGGTTAGCTTGATTATATATTGTTGTGATGAGTTTCCAGAAAATTATGGCTACAAGGATAAAAGCTTTGTATTTGGATAGCAATGAATGTCATTTTACAATACTTTGCATGTTTATAACAGAAAGTTGCAAATAGCTTAATTTGGCTGTGGCTGCAAAACAGCTAAAATCTGATCAAATTTAAAGAGATATTACTGCTAAAAAAAAAATTGTTTGGTTGCTGAGAGGTAGCAGTGTTGGGCCAAAAACAATTAAACACTTTTATTTTTTATTCTTTCCCAGTCAGTACATAATGTTAGCATTAATATGCCCTCTGTTTTCCTGTGGGAGGGTTAGGGTTAGTTTCCTGTGGGATTTTAACTATTCATGGGCGGCTGTGAATACCCTTTGATATTTTCTAAATAATTTTATTATTATATTTCTCTTATTATTTTTCACCAATTTAAGATGTATTTATATATATACGAGCACTAGACAAATGGAATTTCCCCTTTCTTGTAGATAAATAAAGTATCCATCTATGGACCGCTGCGAATAAAACTACAGTTATACACACATCAAATTCTAATATAATGTATTAAACTTTTAACATTAAATTTTTAATGGTTTTAACATGACAACATTTGGAACATCTCATGGGGCGTGAATGCTTCCGCTTCGGAGATGAAGGGAATTTTTCCTAATGTATGGCCGTCTCACCTTTGGTTCACAAATGGCGTGGACAGCTCTGAAATGAGGCGGAAATTGGCGAAATAGGGAAGCACTCCACGCGTCTGCAAAAACCAGATGGATCCATTAGTTGGAGAGGAAAAAAGAAAAGAAAAATAGAAACCAACACAGAAACTTTTTAATCCACATTTCTCCTCGTGAGGAAAGAGATACTCACCAACACGTATCCGTAGGCATACAGCGCCGCCAAGTGGTGGCAGACAAAAAAGCTGTCCCCCATTGTGCTCCAGTTGGATGCTAGCAGGACAAGATCTGAGGAGGAGAGGTGAAGGCATGGAGGTCAATAGCATATTTAAATATAGGTAGAAATTCAGTTGAGCTTTTTTTAAATGTCTTTTTTAACGTACTACAGCATAAACAGCTGAATGCATGTTGGAGTTGTCAACTTGCATTTAATCCCCAACCAAGTAAGGCTTCTCTGGGCACAATAAGGGTATGAAGCACAGTTGGCCATGTCACATTGCAACCACAAACTTAAATGGATATCATTCGGAATTCAGGTAAGTAAAAAAAAGAAGCAATCAGACGGAAGGAGGATGATGCTAAATAGAAATAGATGGTCTACTTTACAATCGCCATAGAAACACAGCTGCTTCTTCCTGTGCACTTACAGTTGCAGGTTGTTTGAGGTCTACCTGATTTGTTCCGTTACAGACATTTTAGCTTATTTTTCTTTGCAAAAAAAAAAATAAACAAAAACAACGGAGGCTCAGTCAGATTGATGAATACATTTTGAGGATTTGCTTTAAATTCTTAGATTACAATCTAAAATCCTTCTATGGCGGCTTTGGGTGACTGTCGAGTTGTTGTCGGGCTAAAAGTCTCAAAACGTTCACATCCTCCAATAGGTGTTTACCCTCCAGGATCTCCCTGGATTTTGCTCTATCTGTCTTTCCAGCTACTCCAGGGGGTATCCAAAGTGCGGCACAGGGACCATTTGCGGCCCTTGGTAGGATTTAGTGTGCCCGCACCCTATATGTTATTTATCGATTCATTACATGTCCTATCTGGCAGTGTAGCAGCCAGAATAGTTGTCGGATAGCCGAGCCCAATAGATTTACTTTCACAAATAGAGCATTACAGCTGTTTTTAAAATGCTGAGATAGAAGCTTTCTGTCTTAAAATGGAAACTCTTCGGAACAATGCAGCTTCTGGATTTCAGGAACCTTTCTTTTTCATATTGAAATTTATAATTCACCGATTTAGGCCATGTGTTTTCATCAGACTTGCAGCATTTTGCAAGAATCACTTGATTTTTATTAATTTTTTTTCAACCAACAAGCTAAAAATTGAACTAATAAAAATACTGCTGGTAAAAATAAAAAAAAAACCAATTGAAAACTGTGTGAATATTGTAGGGCTGAAACCATTTGTTGAATTACTCGATTCCAAAAATTGCTTGAGGCAAAAACTCTGCTTCGTTAAATTCCTATGACGTACATTATAGCGCAGAGATCTTGTTCAACACGGACCGCTGTTTTTGGACACACCTATGCGAACCACACCACTAGCTCATGATACATTTTGAATTTAGTTGGCACGATGGCGGACAATAAAGATGTCCATAAACGGCAGAAAAAGTGCTCCATCATCAAAGTTACCCTGTCAAAATCAACAGACTCCTATGAGTGTTCAGAATGATTAATAAGTAAGTATATCCCTAAACGTTCAGTGCTGCTGAGCAGGGGCGTATCCAGGAGGTGAATAAAGAGGGGCTAAAAAGGGCCCAGGATGGGACTGTAGCACCAAAATAATAGTCATTAAAGTAATTTTGTTTTGCTAAGTTTTATGTCACAATGTCGTCTCAAGCTCGCTTTTCAAACAATTTAAGTGATTGACGAAAAATTTAAATTAAATAAAAACATTGCAACTTTTCACAAAAGCTTTTTCATAAAAAAGTGAATAGACAGTTTAGTTTGTTGACTTACATTATTGCTGTTGACTGTTATTTTGCGACATAAATATATTAATATTGTAAATGGGCTTAGTTTTGATGCCAAATGTTGGAGCTTTTGTGTTTTTTTTTAGAGATAAAAGGCAAATGCTTGATCATTTTACAGCCACAAAAATTTAGTTATGCATGATTTGTTTTGGTTGTTTAAAAAAAATTATCAAATTGATCGATAAAGTGCTAGATTAATCCATTACAAAAATAATTTTAAAAAGCCCTAGAATTAGAGTTACAGACACACACACACACACACACACAGATTAACCCTTCTTATGAAATAACCAACTAATTTGGTTGGACTAGATTTTATTTGGGTAGATCAGGTAATGACTGAATATAAACACAAAGAACCTTATAATACTTTGATTTACTTAAAATGTACAAAATGTCATGAATCATTCTCCTTCCGTTTCCCAGTCCAGCACTACTTTGTGCTGCTCTGTTACATTCGTAGAATCCATCATGTTTTCTGTTTGCAACGTGACTGAAAAGGTGACGGAGCTACACGTGCTACAACAGGGACTCTTGCTAAAGTTTTGATAAGGAAACGAACTAAACAATGAGCGCCACGTCTTGTTGGGTTGTGTGCAGGAGTGAATGATCAACAGAGGTGGAAGAGACGGCTTACCATAAAGGAGGTAACCACAGGTTATGGCTACGTTTAGTTTGACCAGATTAGGGTCACCCCTGTGGAAAAGCAAACAGAGAGTAAAGAGACACAACTGGGACATTGGTACAATCAATGTTAACAAACTGTGAGGAGGAGGAGGAGGAGGAGGAGGGGGGTGGGGGGGGGGGAGATCACTCTTCTGGGCGGCTTTATTAGAGGTCAGATCTACTACTCGACAAGAACGTACAGTACAAACCTGCAGAATGATTAGCAAAACAATTATTATTTGTGCTGATTGGTGATTCAAGGCAGACGTGCCGCATCTCAATTCATCTCATTGTGTGAGGAGCCGAACAGAAGGAACAGTTTGGGGTGAGGAGGGGCGTTCCCTTTCCTCTGAATAAACGCTGATCTGCTGCTCTGTCCGCTCCCGGTGACAATGAGCTCTCTGCTTGGGTTTAGGTGCGATCGTGGTATCAGTCACAGGTGTCGTGTAGCAGCACGTGGCCGGCCGGCGAGTTCTCGTAACCGGACCCCACGACACACACGCTCAGTTGTCCTGTGCAGGCATGGCAATGACTCCACGACCAATTACAGACCTTGGCCTAAACTGAGTTGACCTCCACTGTTATGGCAGACTAATCCAGCTGAAATTGAATAAAATGAAAATAATGGATATGGAAATGAAATAAAATTGGAAATGTATAAACCTGAAGAAAAAAAAAATTTCCCCCATATATGTTTATTTAGGAATTGTATTCACACATTTATTTATGTATTCATTTACAAGTGAATTTTCTATTTTATTCATTTTCTTTCAGTTTACAGGATCAGCCCTGGAGCTTAGTGTCAAATCACAAAAGCCCACTTATTAATCTAGAGAGAGGGGCTAGTAAACCATCTGTTCACAACTTTTTCATACTTTTCTTAATTTTGCCACTGGAATATAATGTTTGTTGACTTTATTTACCACTTTAAAAGGGGCTGTATCATGCTACTTTATAGCTTTCAACTTCTGGGATAGACGTATTTTTGATCAAATGTTACCGTTGGTGTTATACAGTATTAATTTGTCCTGAAATTTAACTTTTACTTCTCTATAAACCCGCCTCCTGTAGCCCAAAACTACGCTACGCCCCCCGCTCTGCTGCGCTTCAGAGCCTGGAGGAGATCACACTGAAACAAACAGTGCTAAGCTTAATCTCAAACAGTATTCTTATAAGAATTTGAAAATCACGACGCACCACAATGAAACTCTGTTATATTAAGGGCTCAGATGTTTGGTTCATTTGATTTTTTGTAAAAAACTGACTAAATGAAACCCATTTCATTTGCTAAATCTCCAGGCTTTAGACAGAGCCCAAACCAACATTTGTAAAAAACTGACTAAATGAAACACATTTCATTTGCTAAATCTCCAGGCTTTAGACAGAGCCTAAACCAACAAAGCTGTGTCCACTAAGCAAATCTTTCCAGCCCAGTATATAAAAAAGCTGTGGGTGTTGTTTGCACCCGTTTACTGAACATTCTGAGATGCTACAGATCAATTAATTAACCACACAATGCTGTTATAAGATCACATAAGCAGCTTGATAAATGTCTAACCCATATTAGCATGTAGCCACTTATTTCTCTGTCCATCAGGCGTCTTTGTTCTTTGATCCAGCTGCTGTTCTTTAGGAATGTACAATAAAATCCTGTAATACATGGAGCCAAACGGGCGTTTTCAACTTTCAGAGAAAGTAAAAAATCCAACAAAAAAAGTATTTTAAGCTGCGAAAAACCGAAGCAGCCATGAGCTGTGAGAAGGAGGAGGGTGTCTTTGAAAACCTACCAGGGGTAAGCCGCTCTGCCTGCAGGGGCGGTGCAGACACTTCTAGCACTCAACTTTCAATCAGTGATGTCACTAGTTAAGCACTCGATTTCTTGGAGAGGGAGGGGCAGCTGCTCAGAGGGCAGAATTCAGGAGGATTACTCAGACATGCATGAATTAAGCCAAATATCATGTAAAGCACTTTGAACTGTGTTGTTGCAGAAATGTAGGAATATTGAAATAAACCGGACTGCAAGTACGACTCTTGCAAAAATACTGAAATATAAATATAGTGAAAAAAAATGTGAGGGAAACCAGAATTCGGTGATGGATGACTACCTAGTGAATAAATAGATGATTAACTGTTTTTCCTCGTGGCATAAATGTAAAACTGAACATTTAAAATAAGATTTTTTTGTATAACCATTCAGAGTCTAATATATTCAAATGTCCTAATGCTATGTCTATGGTTTGTTTCCAGAAAGCTGCTAGTTGAATTCTGTTGGTTCGTTTGCAGGGGCGGGATAGTCACTGAAGGATGAGCTTCGTAAGAAGCATTCCAAGGTCCTGGTGTGGCCTAGCCGGTGTCCAGATCTCAATCCATAGAAAATCTTTGGAGGGAGTTGAAAGTGCGTGTTGCCTAGGGACAGCCCCAAAACATCACTGATCTAGAGAAATGGGCCAAAATATCAGCTATGGTGTGTGAAAACCTTATGAGGACTTACAGAAAACGTTTGACCTCTACCATTGCCAACAAAGGGTATCCAGATAAACTTTTATTGAAAAAATACTTATTTTCCACCATTATTTCCAGATAAAATCTTGAAGAATCAAACCGTGGGATTTTTCTCATTTTGTCTCTCATAGTTGAACTATAACTTTCATGAAAATGACAGGCCTCTCTCATCCTTTTAGTTGGGATAACTTGGACAATTGGTAGCCCACTATATACCTTTATCCCCCACTGTATTGAACCATTCAGCTTTCCCTCTCTTCCCTGCGTCCCATTAATGCCCATTTCAACCCTGAGCTCCTTGTGTTAACCAATCTGCTGTATCGCCTTACTCCTGCACTTACACGGGGCCAAACCAACCTGAACTGCAATGAACTGATTGGGCTGCAGCCGCCACGGAGTCCAAAGACTTTTCTATAAACACATCAGCGTGTTTCAGCTCCAGTTAATCAAATGCACAGTTAACTCATATTCCTATTGTAATACATGAAGAATTGATGAAATACAGCTTCCCTTTCGAGGGGATAGGGAGGGTTGGGTAAAAGCCGTGTTCACTGACCAACATGGTGCGGAACGCGGTCAGATTCGTGTTATTTCAGGTGCCTCACGATTTCAATTTGATTTCAACTACGATGATTTAAATGCTTATTTTTTTGTCAATTCCTCCCCCAATTTGGCTTTATAAAAAATTCATTTGTGCCCCCCTCAAAAACGAGCACCAGTTTTAAAATCCTTAAAATAAATATAATTTTCTGATGAATTCCATACATTACAGATCTGTGATGTAAAATCCTTCTGACAGTGAAGTTTAGAGGACTTTTTTGAATCATAGAGTGATGTGATGATTCGCTATTGAATTGATTAATTAAAGTTTGAAATGTTCCGCATCGACAGCAATTTAAAAAGGTACGCACAATTTTATAAACCGAGGGACTCCCTATAAAATAAATCACACCACCAGACAGATCGGTTTCATCCAGTCAGAGTATTACTTACAAATACTGCACCCAAAAATCAGTAGGTTTATATATTTTTTTGGCAACTTTGTGGAGACTTTGGTTCCACTTTGCTCACAATGAAGACATTTAAATATCTCTGCAGCTTTTAAAAGCTTTTTAAAAATTCCCCGAAACCTTCACTATTTGCAAACCCTTCTTATCCTCACTGAAGTGAACACCAGCAAGTAAAGTTCAGATGAGTATAGAACGGTCTTAGACGCGTCTTTAACCCGGAAAGTTCAACTTCATCATCTACAAAGGGTCACACACACATACAGAGTTCAAGTACAGATAAGCTAATCAAGCAACGCAGCCGAGGCGAGGCTGCAGGGGCGCAGCGTGTTCCTCTGATTCCGATAAGAGCTTTAGCGGTTCTTGGAGCCCGGCTGAAAACAATGTAGGCGTCTAACAGGCGGGCCTGTGTGACCTCTGAAGCCTTTTTTGATAGCAGAGAGCAGCACTGCTTCCGCTGCTCGACGCGTCTTAATGCCGCCACACAATCAGACCCACTGGGGCTTTGCATGCAGTGGCCAGGAGGGTTAGCCTTGAACCCGTTATGGACGAGCTGTGGCTCGGGTTGGTTCTAGTGGGTGGAGATGATAAGGTGAGAAAATGAGAAGGAAGAACAAGTACAAAAACAAAAAAACTACCATGCAATACCTTGCAGAAGTGTTTAGAGTTGAGGGCAAATGCAGAGGTGGGCTGAATGGAAGTAAAACCATAATTTTAACAAATTTACTTGTATTGGTAGTATATAATTTTTTTATGTTGTCATGACCAGAGGTGGGTAGTAACTAGTTACATTTATCCAATCATCCTACATTTACATGAGTCATTTTACTTTTAACTTTTACTTAAGTGAAAGCTTCTCCGACACTCTCTTGGGCTGGGCTCACTAGAAATATATTATAGTGTTGTCAACACAATGATCTGTTGCTGTGCTAGTATTTATACACTTATAAAGGCATTGCGGTTTGGTGATTCTTATTTGACAGTGTTTGGCTATGTTATCACGATATTGTTGTAGTAGTTTTGCTTCTCTCTTTCACTCTGTGTTTGAGTTTCCTTCTATGCCGTTTTACAGGTGCAGAAGCGGGTTAGGATGATATTTGTTCTTCTTGCTCTTCCATAAGCAAAAAAAAACACATTTTCAGGAATAACTACTTAACTAATAATGACATGAAATAATCTAAATAACCCAGAAGCTGCCATGGCAGAGGTTTGTGCTTTCTGAGGACTTTTCTATTTAATTAAAAAAAAAATACAAGAAAAAGTGTCAAGATTGTTAAATTAATGAAAGGAAGTAGTGCTTCAAGTTTGACACGAGCCATTAAGGGTTGGAATGAACATGAGACCAAAACTGAGTGGAAAGCAATCAGCAGGAGGCTCATAATCTTCCACATATAACTTGGTGGTGGCAGCATCATGCTGCCTGAAGGCTTTTCTAAAGAGTTTTTTTAAATCTAGCAATTTAATCCGATTATTGTAACTCCACGATTCTCCTTATGCAATATTATGGTCAAACAAAAACAAAATATTTTTTCTTCCCCAAAACATAATTTTGACAAATTAAAATTCGCATCCCAAACCAGTTGGTGTAGGGACACAGTCCTCCATGCACGCGGGAGCCAACAGCTCATTGAAAAGTTAGGACACTTTGACGGGTTTTTTTATTTTATTTTCTATCGTGTAAGTCACAAAAAAAAAAAAAAAAAAAAAAAAAAAAGAGACTGACCCTTAATCAGCTCAACTTCAATGACATCACTCAGGTTTAAAAGCCAGTTTAGATGGCAACTACAAAAAAAAAAAATCAAAACAGTTATATTGTTTGAGCAATTTTTAGGTGACTTGGCAACGAACAAAGGAAAATCACAAATAAAAAACACTGAAACTTCTCTTACGACTTTTGCTCTTTAGCCTGCAACAATCGTGGAGGGACTGGAAAAAGAGAAATCTATTGGGAGGAGGAGAGGAAAGGTGGCCCTGTCTTTACTCGCTAGGGGGGGATGAGGAAGGTAGGCTGCTGTTTCAAGGCTATGAAAGAGGAAGTGGAATTGAAACAGCTGGAAATATTTATAGAAGAAATAAGAAGGAAGGAAGTGTCGTAAGGATTCTAAGAAAAGAAAAAAAAGTATGGCGGAGAAAGTGGGGGTTATTTGTATTCCCTTTTTCAGGATTCAGGGATGCAGGAAGCCCTCAGCGGCAGCGGAGAGAGGAGAAGAAACAGACAGGAATCAAAGACCAAATCCACTGAATCTACAACCCGCTGGAGACTCCTCTGACATGTTGGATCTGCTCTCTCCTCCTCCTTTCATTCTGAAGGCAGTCAGCGCAAAAGACATTCCATTTCAGCTCCGACTGTCCTGATATGTGAAAACGAAAGAAGCGCTTCCCTTTTTCCCACCCCCTCCTCCCGAGAGGGTTTATACGCTAGCTGCTCTTCTACAATTCATCCGGCAGACGAATCTGCGCGACTCTTACCAGACGGGGTCGGCGTTGACGGCGTCGTCGAACCACAGGATGTACAAGCAGAAGAGCCCCACGATCAAGGCGTGAACGGTGGACACCAGCCTGGGGAAATGACACACACACACACACACACACGTTGAGTCGACACAACCACAGAGAGTTCCGTCCACACAACGAGGAACCTTTAGTTTAAGTGGATAATTAGCCACCCGTGCCTTGTAGGAATGTTTAATTACGCCCGTGTTTTCAATTAGGCCTGAGAGTTCCTGTCCTCTGACCTATGGAGTGCTTATCTGGGCCGCTGAAGAAGTACGGCTGAGAGCCGAAAGCTCTTATCTCTATTTTACCAGGAATCACAACTCTTCCACCATCACTGGGACAGCCTCAACAATCAGCCCACCACCGTATGGCTCCAACGTCATGCGGTCTGAAGCAGGGATTGCGCTGGACTTTTTTAAGTTGCTAACTAAATAAAAATATTTTGGGAGTAAATTTCCACCCACAAAAACACAGAAAGAGATTAAAATCACATTTTCCAGAGAAAAAAAACTCGGAAATTCTCTGTCACAAAAATCGTAAGATTACAAGTTAAAAGACAGAAATTTTGAGATTAACTGATATAGAAAAGAAGAACATTTGTGGAAAAAAAAAATGCCTATGATTAAAGGCATACATTTTTGATATCTACTGTAAACTAAGATATTTCTGACATTGTAAAATCGGGGTGGGGGGGTGGGGCGGGAGGTTCGTAGAAAATATCTGAAATTAATCTCAAAATGTCTGTCTTTTAACGGGAAATCTTACAACTTTTGTGCCTGAGTTTTTTTCTGGAAAATATGTACAATTGTAATTGTTATTTTGCTACTTTTTGACATCAGAGAGTTTTTCTGGAACATATGTGACTTTAATATTAGAATTTCTGAGCTTCTGGGTGGAAATTTACTCCAAAATATGTTTATTTTGCTTACAATGGTCCTAATACTCCGTCGTAGATGGGCTTAAAAAATAAATAAATAAATGGATACATTCCGGTCCTATTCTTTTACAATGTCTTTGTTATTGTTTTTCTTCAAATGTTTTATTCCCTTTAAGTTTTACAACAACATATCCTTACTAAAATTGATTTTAAAAACCCCACTTTTGAATAAGTATTATATCCGACCAAGCTGAACAGAGAACTGCACATGAACAACCCATTTAAAAAAAAATGAGCAGTTCATCTCATGTTGGTGTGTTAGTGCTGTGTTAGGGGAAAAAAGTTAAAAGAAAAACATTCTAAAATTTGATTTTGAATCAGTTCGTATAAAATTTCCTAGAAATGTATTTCAACATCCAAACATCTATTTTATTTCTTAACATTGTTTGACCTGTTTACAGGTAAAAAAAATGTGCAGACAGGCAGTTTATGGCTTAGGTCTGAAAAGGGATAATGCACTTTCCCACGGTGAACTGTTACCCCACATAGTGTTGCCTCACAGAATTACAGTCATGTAATTAAGGTAACGGCTAAAAAAAAAAACCCAAACCATTTTATTAGCACTGACCCATGCCAGTGTCAAATTGGTACAGACTGGATCAGGTCGTGATAATTGATTCTAAGTCTCTCGGAATCGAATCGATTCTTGTAATTTGAATCGATATCTAGCTCTATTGCGCGTAATCAAATGTTTCAAGTGGGACTGCTGAAGAGGTTTCTGTTGCAACTTTTGGATATTTTTTTTTTGTTTTCCCACGGAAAGCTAACTTCTCAGGGTGGTTTAGGTTTTCCTCTAGACACTGGAAGAACAAGCCCTACTTCAGCCAATGGGGTGTGTGTATTGTAATCTGTCCAAATGATGGACGGCCTATTGATTTTTACGTCACTGTAAAAAGAAAAGCACTGGTATGAAGCCTAAAGGTACTGATAAGAAGGGAATGGAAACTAAATATTTCCCTATTTTATCTTAATACAACCACAAACGTCTAATACTGGAAGTGTATGTGAAGAGAAGGAAAAATGTTAGGTTTTTTTAACAATATAAATAATATCAAAAAAAGTATGGACTGGATTTCAGACCTCCTGGATCAGCAGTTTGCAGAATAACCTTATGGTTTGGTTCTAACAGCTGTAAAGATCTAGACTTTCTACGGGCTGGGCGATATCGCAGTATATTACTATTGTTTATGTATGTCAAAATGACCGCTTATAAAGATTTTCACTTTCCAGATACATTACAACAGAAAAACTTCAAAAAGGCTTAAAGAACAAATAATTTAAAACAAAATTTAATAGTTTTTTAAAATAATGTCAAAAATTCTCACAACAACGATAAATATATTTTTAATTAAATAAAAGATAAATATAAAAGTTCAAATTGTCTGCTTTCCTGGTTACGTATTTCTACATTTAATATAACACTAGGAACCTGCATACATTTGAATTAAACATGCTAAAAGTTCAACAGGCTTCTTTTCCATCAAATGAATAACAAACTAAACTTTCCAGTGTGACGACAAACACTGAACATCAGTATCCTTGTGTATTTGGTACAAAGTAAGTACCAGGTACATACATTTATGCACAGCTTGATGAAAATGCATAATCGTGGTATAGTCAACATCATTCCTACCTTAAACCTTTTATCTTGCCCACTACGAAGACTTTCCCACATGTTTTTCTTTGGAAAACAGCTCATCCCAGTCAGACTGAATGCAGAATGTTCGATTTAGGTCTGGACTTCCTGTCTCTGATCTAAAATGTTTCAGTGTTAATTATTTCATCCTATAACAGGTTTGCTTCTGGTTTTGCTCTGGAAAATCTGACCCCCCCCCGCAGACATTTAATTTGTAATCCCAAAATTTTTATCCTGTACAATAAAGTAGATGATTTCATTTGATTTTTTTAAACTTTACATTTGCAGCAAAAAAAATTCTGCAACTGTGGTGACCTTCTGGTGACACAAGACAACGTAATCAGCATCAGACCGAGTCGAGCCGCTTTTAACCAATCAAATTATGCTCCTCTGATCATGTGACACAAGCGCTTCGGGAGAGGGGGGGGAGCATCTCATCCATCTCGATAGACAAACCTATTTTAAAAACATGTCGATACTAACCAAATTTACTATATTTTTCTTAAAAGAAATTGATCAACTTTTAATACTTTTCAAGTTCCCACAGATACCCTGTCAAAGGAGCAAAACTGGGCTGGATAATAAGCCACTGGACTGGACATCACGCAGATCACTTAGGCTTGGGTCTCCAAAAGGTCACCACATTTATAGGCAAATTAAAAGCAAAAATAACTAAAAATTCTGACATCATTGTGCAAGATAAAAATTCAGTGCTGTAGAGTCAAAGAGAAAGTTTGATTCTGATGAGATTAGGTTTCTTCCATAATGTCTTGGTAAAGTTCAGAGTAAAGGTGGGTGAATATTAATAACTGTTGGTCTATCAAATTTTTTTTGTAAAGCACTATGTTAAAGGTCAAAAATATCATTTAAATATAATTTGTATTTGTCAAACTTCATTCAGCATTATGCTCTTCCTCTTCAAAGTTCTTCACACTTCTGTCCTTGCACTTAAGTCCTGGTTACATAACCGACAGTGACACTCAGAGCTGGGTCTTATGCAATGGTGAAGCACTCAGAAAGGGAACCCATTAGCAGATGCTTTGCCTCAAACTTGTTTCAGACTTCCTGGCCGATGCACTCCGCTCTTTCTCTTGTGGTCAAACGAGCCGGTGCCAGCAGCTGCCGGGCGAGTGAAAGGATCATCTCTGAGAGCAGGCCGACGGCAAACAAATGAGAGAAGAGGACGCATGCAACAGGGTCAGTGAAACGATGTTGCACAACCAGTGATTGCCCTCTGAACCCGAACCCCTCCTCCCAGAGGTTTCTGCTTGAAACTCTAAACCCCTCTGAGGCGAAACCAACCAGCGTGTATCCTGAGTGCACATGTGTGGGACGGAGAGAATGTTCAAGCGCTCCGTTTGGGGAAGGTGGAAAGGCTGAAGCAGCCGTTTGAATGGGCGACTGAATAACATCATAGGAGAACTGCCAGGAAGAAGAAGTCAGAGTTCCTCCAAGCTATAGAAGTGCTTGATAGACAAATTTCCTTCTGACCAAAACCTCAGGTCTGAACCAACCATGGAAACCTGGAAGAATTGTCTTTCAGCCAGCTGACCTGTAGTGTGTTGCCCCTCACAGATAGCTAGCTAGGTCTGGCTCTTTTGCTGCTGCTACCGCTGTGAGCAGCAAAGACAAAAGTCCTCGTTTGTGGGTCTGTGAGGCCTGATTAAGCCGCTGGAGAGCGAGGAGCTCTTCCTGTCCCTGACTAGCGCAAAGATGGCATCTGTTGTTCTACAAAAAGTAGCGTTGCGCGTTGGATGTCGGGTCCTTTTGGATGGTTGCGGTGGTTCCCTTTTTATTGTTACCCAGGTGCGGCGGCATGAGTGGATGTTGGCGACGTAAGATCCTGGATGCAGGGCCGGTCCAAAGTCTTATGGGACCCTAAGCAGATTTTGACTCAGGGGCCCCCGATCTGATAAAAAACCCCAACTACCCAAAATAAAAGTGTTTCAATCAAGATCTGGTCTATTCTGGAAAAGGAGGCAGAGTTTATTTGCCTGATCCTAAAAATCAATCAGAGGTAATTGTTAATCTTAAAAAGTAATTTTAGATTTTAATTTGATTAAAAATGTTAAATGAAATCAACATGTTTATAATTACAGCATCTACCGTTTTATTCCTTTAAATGTATTTAATGTAAATATTTTTGCAACGTTTAAAACAATTTTAATGAAGATAATTTGAAAAGTTATAAATAATATAATTAGTTATAAAGAAACTTGCTTAGTAAGTACACAAAAATTTTAACAATTGATTTTTTTATAATCTACACTGAAAATCTAAATAAAATGTGCTTTGGTGCGCCTTGCCGAACTCGTTTTGCAAAACCTAAAGTTCTTCAGACAGTGCATGCCGTTGACTTGATATCGGTAATGATCGACAACTATCAAAATGTAGAAAATATATCTCAAGTGCAGCCCATGCGCTTTAATCGTATAATTTAATAAAACACCTTTTTTTTTACTGGAACTGAACGTTTCTAAGGCCAGGAATAAACTTTTAATTACAAGCAAGCGTGCTCATCATGGCTGCTCCACATAACTTGCGTTTGTTTTAAGCGTCGTTTCTTTGCGTGTCTTCTGAAATTAACGCGACGCGTCCGCACCAGGGTTGTAATAGTTTTAAAATGTTCAATAGTTTTAGATTTTATTTAGATTTGACTTAAGATTTCAAATACTATTTTAGTTTTAGTTAGTTTTTAACATTTATTAGGTAGTTTAGTTTAATTATAGTTTTTTGAAAATGCTTAGTTTCAGTTTAGTTTTTATAAGTTTTAGTCTTTTCGTTAAACTAAGCACATGTTCTCATTAAATTTAGTTAGTTTTAGTTAGTTTTGTGAGCACTCATTACAGTTTCAGTTTGTTTTAGTTTCAAATTCTCGTTTTTATTTTTATTTCAGTTAACAATTACTTATAGTTTTCGTTATTTCGTTCCTTTTCGTTAACGTTAACACTGGTCCGCACGCGGCATTATGCAAATAAGGTTTTAGACCTCCATTCATCCGGCCGCACACTGGACCAACTGTGGCAAAAACGGTAAGAAAAACAAGAAAGAATGATGGTAAATATAGTCCTACATACCAATTATGACACCGCTGTTGTCTTTCTGTCATAATCGGAAAATTTAACCACGGATTATCTCCTCTGTAGTGGCCATGTTTGTTTTATTTCTACCCTACAAATCTTGCACTCTATCCAGTCTGAGTTCTGTACTCTGCCCCCTCATGGAACTCTCCAGTAGTACATGGAGTACACAAGCAAAGCAAAGCAAAGTCTGCTGCTTGTGTCAACGCGACGTTACACAAGGTTAAAAAGCAAGTTTATTCCCGGTATAACAAAGGAAAAAAATATATATAAAACAAAAACAGGTTAACTTGATCCAATAACCTGCTTTGATTTAGAATAGATACAGTCGAAACCAGATACTGTATGAAACTGACACATAAACGTGCTTTCCCTTTACCGTCTGGCCTTCAGTTAGACTAAACTTTTCCTGCTTTATGTTACTTCGGATAAATAAAACTATTTTTATTTGTTTAATGCCAGAATTCATCATCGAGGGAATTCTGTCATCACTTTTTTCATGCCTTTAAACAATTTGGGATGATGATGATTATGTGGCTTTGTAAGCATCTGATTGCACATTTGGTTTATTGATGCCAATCTGTGGATGAATTCACCTCAGACGCCTGAGGGTGCCACGTTCATCCCTGCAAACATTTGTATGAAATGCTAAACCATTTAACGAAAGTCATGGAGTGTAAACGGCACTTGATTGATTGATTGATGCATTTGGCAAAAATAAATCCTAACTGACCCTAAGCCGTAAATGTTTCAATTAACATCAGAAAGTCAGTAAAAACAATTTTCCTTTCGCTTTAAAACTTATATATTTTATGGGTTCCTACTTGTAATTTAAAGGGCGTCAACAAGCGCCCAAAATAGAGAGTATCTGTTTTGATTTGGACCTGCAACATTATGTTTTCCACAGGGCTAGGGATGCAAGGATACCACTTTTTTCAAACCAATATGATACAGATACCTGAAGTGAGTACTTGCAGATACAGAGATGCCAAAAGCAACATAACCACACAAAAAAAAAAATGCAAAAAAATTAGAAGACAGGTTTTTATTATCTTCTCGGTTTGTTAAAACAAATGATGGTGAATTAGTTTTAAAAGATATATATTTTAATAGAAATAACCACAAAACGAAAAATTTCAGTTGGTACAGTACATAAGAATCGGCCCCGATACCACTATGAGTGGATCCATACCAAGGGCTTTTCTGTTAGTGATCCACAGAACTCAAAAAGTTGTATGTGGATTTGGAAACAGTTTCAGGAAATGTTTGCAATGAGACCAGGAACAAGTGATTTGACTCTGGGCTTGATCCGGCTCACCGTCTGGATCAAGGATTTTTTTTGTTACGATTCAGGATCATTGGAAGATTGGGGCAATTTTCAGCAGATGTGCTTGTAGCTCCACAATAAATAGCCAGGGTGCTTAGTGAAAAAAACCCCAGGATAACCTTCCAACAGGTTCTGCAAGATATCAAAGACTGATCCAGAACCTGCCAAAAATTCCAGATACTGTGATTCAAAACAAGATGTAATAATATTTCAGAAAAAGAGGGGAAGTTTGGTGTTTTGATAACTCCAAGGGGACAGCTTATGGTGTAGACATGAAAAGAAACACCAAAGTATAACCAAGATACTATGGAATCTTTAGTGTGCTAGACAATTTCATGCATTATTAAAAGCTATGGAGATCCAGAAGAAAACATTCATTACCAAAAATAATTTTTTTGAATAACTATTGAACAGATAATGATATAAGTGTGACTCCAGATGTTGAAGGTATTTAAAAGAAAAAAAAGAAAAATTAACAACATTTGATAAGGGGAGGGGTGGACTGAGCTGCTTAGTCAGAGATAGGCACTCTATAGGTGTTCTTTTAACTTTGCTATGCCACAGAACATCGACATGAATGGGAAGGGGTTAAAAGTTAGCAGTTTTTTTTCCCACGCACCTGGAGTTCCATTCGGTGAGCTTGGTGGGAGGAAGCCGCTGGTAACCCGGCGTGACGGCTAAGGAGAGGCGCGGACTGGCCACCGAGAAGAGGAGCTGGAACCCCACGAAGCTGCCAGCCACCACGCTCAACTCTCTCGTCTCCATCACTCACCTAAACACGACAGGGAGGGGGAGGCAATGAGAATGAGGGATCCACACGGACAGGTTGGTGTCGATCGCTGTCAGTCATGCTGCACAGCGGCAGCAGAGAAACTTGTGCGAGAGCGGTGGTAGGAGGGTGAGGCTTGTGTGAGTGTTCATCAGGTCCATGAAGCCAAACAGGAAAAAGGAGAGAGACAGAGGGAGGAAAAGCTAAACTAGAACACACAGCGTCTAATGTGAGCAACAGGAGAGCTTCAGCTGAGCTGTACATTGAAGACGAAAGAAAGAGTAGAGTTAACAGGCGACGAGACAGAATCTATAGAGTGGAGTAAAAAAAAAAGGAAATGACTGAAGGTCTGAATCCGGTAGGCAGCATAGGAGCTGCATTTGGAATAAAAGGTCTTCATTATGCATACTTTGCAAGCGGATTACGGCGACTTGTTTGGGACACAGCAGAAATCCCCGAGCAGAAAACAAAGACTCTGCAGAGAGAGAAAAGAGGATTTCTGAGATGAAGCAAGTGGTCCGGCTCACGAGGCGCTGTGGTTCGCAAAACAGGCGTTAAAGCCGCAGTTCGCCTCCACAATGCCGCTCATTATTCCTATAGTCCGCTTTAAATCATCTGGGCATTACGGGGCCTTGCAAAAGTGCTAATATGCCTTGGACACTTTGTCATGTTGCAACTAAAAAGGGTTTTAGAAGGATTTTCATGGGATTGACCCACACGAGAATAAAAACAATTCCAAAAAGTTTGGCTTGTTTCTCGTATTCATATTTTTACTGTGATAAAGCCTAAGCATTCAAAGTATGCTGTTCTTTCACTGTTGTGTATGTGCGTCAGGGACAGAGAGGCAGACGGAGCCATAGACATACAGGATATAGAGAGCAGTGAGCGGTACAGCCGCAGTTTTAAGAGAAAAACAACGGCTTTTAAAAAAAAAAAAAAACCATGACGTCAAAAAATACATTTGTTATCGACAATTCTGGTTGTCGACATTGTTGTGATGAATCGACTTATCGTGGCAGCCCCAGTTCGATCCATGCCGCATTCAAATGGGGATCAGAAAATAACTTATTGCCTCATTGACTCGCATTCATTTTTTCAGCAGTAGGGGACCATTGGACTTAAGCCTACTGTTGGTGTTTAAGGGCCCTATATCATGCAAAATCAAGTTTTGGAGTTTTCAACCATCTGGTAATGCAATTTTCTCATAAAAAAACCCCCACCAGAGTGGTTTTTGGCTTAATTCATGCATGTCTCAGGAATCCTCCTGAATTCTGCTCTCTGAGCAGCTTTCCCTCCCTCTCCAAGAAAAATGACTGAGTGTTCAACTAGTGACATCACTAACTGAAAGCTGAGTGCTAGAGGTGTCTACACCGCCCCTGCAGGCAGAGCGGCTTACCTCTGCTAGAGTTCAAAGACACCCTTCTCTTTCTAACAGCTCATGGCAGCTTCGGTTTTTGGCAGATTAAATCACTTTTTTTGTTGGATTTTTTACTTTCTCTGTGAAAACGCCTGTTTGGCTCCATGGATTACAGGATTTTATTCCACATTCCTAAAGAACAGCAGCTGGATCAAAGAACAAAGACGCCTGATGGAGAGAGAAGCGGCTAAATGCTAATGTGTTAGCCATTTATCAAGCTGCTTATGAAATCTTATAATGGCATTTTTTGGTTAATTAATTGATCTGTAGCATCTCAGAATGTTCAGTAAACGGGTGCAAACAACACCCACTGCTTTTTTATATACTGGGCTGGAAAGATCTGTATAATGGACTCAGCTAGTTGTTTTCGGCTCCGTCTAAAGCCTGGAGATTTAGTAACTGAAATACACTTTATTGACTCAAGAATCAGCTGCCAGCAGAAGGTCGTTAGTCATTTTTAACAGAGCTGTTACTGTACTATGGAAGGGTCGAAAACCGGACTGGAACCTTTTGTGTAGATTATTGAGGGTTAAATGAGACTGGAGCTGGACAAACATTTTCTCTAGGATTTTCGAAATAAATGGTAAGTTTGAAATCAGACGAAGATTATTGAAAACATTAAAGTCAGAACCACTATGTTTCAATATGGGGGTCACAGATGCAGATTTAAAGGCAGTGGGAACAATTCCAGAGGTAAGCGAGGAATCGATAATAGAAGTTATGAAGGGAAGCAAAGATGGAAGGCAGACCTTGACAAGCAGCGTGGGGAGGGGGGACAAGATGACATGTAGAGGGCTTTGATTCCAGGATGAGGCAAGAGATGTCAGAGGCGGGACGAAGATCGAAACTGCCATGCTATTTCTTTTCCTACCCTACCACACACAGACACAGGCAGTGACAAAATCTTGCATGATGGGTTTTTCACATTGCTATAAAGCAAACCCCGTTGCCTAAAATGCCTGGCCAAAGTTTCCAGATGTAATACAAATGGTGCTAAATTTAAAACCAGCATGCTTGTAAAGCATTTGGCTTAGCATCATGCGCAAGGAGTTTGCTTTCTTAAAGGATACAAACGACAACCAGCAGAGTCATATCAGTACTCTGTATCTACAGATACCTAAACCCCAGATGTCAGTATCGGACAGAAAGAAAAAAAAAATGGTATCGGAACATCTCTACCCGTTTGTAGAAAATCTTGGACAACCCTATCAAGGCAGTCGGAAATGGTCCGAAAATCATTCATAGGGGGTTAGCAGCCATTGGTATGAGTTCTTATGAGTAAACCTTCACCCACAGAGTTTCATTGTATGGTGTTAAACAATCTTCCTTGGAACTTTTGATGCTCATTCATGCATGCTACGCACAACTTTAAGGGACAGATCTTTACTGATTACTGTGTTATTATCAGTACTTGGAATTTATCGTCTGCTCGATTGACACTTCCCTACAAGCTAGGGATGGATAAGGATTGTATCATTTAATGTTACCATGGTAAAATGGCAATCCTGATCAACCCTGATCATAATAAACCCAGTTTCAATGAGTCTGCTGACTTAAAAAAAAAAAAGACCAAATGGTGGATATTGTTAGTTTTGCTTATTAAACATGTATTATAGTACATTCCAGTTGTTCTTGGAATTAGAAATCTCCAACCCGAAAATGGGGCTCGTTTTGTGTTCTGACCAACTCGGAAAAAAAGGACGCCACCACAAAAGTTGCGTGCGATGTTGCTTCAACTACAAAGAACTTATGACCAAGTATTCTTTGCACCTACAGTCCCTCCAGGGGGAATGCAGAAAACGTAGACAGATAAGATTATATTCCTGAGTGTTTTTTCTTCCGTTCAATTGTGTCAAAGAAAGTTTTGTGGTTTTAAACACTGCGACGACGTTCACAAGTTTTCATATTTGCAACCCTGTATTCAGCCATAACAACAAGAGCATATAAATGAAAAAAAAAAAAAAGATAGACGACAACCACATCCTGGTAGTACTGGACGCAGCCATGTTTAAATGTGGAATCTCTGGGTCCTCTGAAACCTTGCAGTTAGGAAAAACAAGTTCACTGCATCTTTTCCGGCAAACTTATCTTAGAAGAACAAGTTCCAAGGACAACCGGAACACACAGTTAGTCTAGAATGATTGTGGCAGCACTTTGGAGTAGCTCTCTTATCTTAGTTGTGATTAGCTTCTTTTTGAGACTTTTTCTCACATGTATTTTAGTAGAGTTTGGATGGTTTGAAGCTGGAAGGATTTCTATTCCTACGCTTTGACTCTTACACTGTGCTTTCGATGCATAACCGTGGCAACAAGGTTTTTTTTGTTTTTACATCTGGAAGCAGCTGATCTGAGCTCAAGTAACTCTTGAACTATGAACCCAAAATCCCAGAGGAGATGAAAAGGAGATGTTAAGCATGTAGAGCAGAGAGTTCAAACAATCGCTTCGATTGGCTCGTATCCCCGAAACAGCAAGAAAGAGATTCAAAGAGCAGCAAAAGCAAATGAGTTGGATTAGCAGTGCTCGCCAGCAACATTTCATTTCCCTTATAAATGAACATATTTTTGTACCATTACTCTATGCACACACCGCCCTCCACAAGCTTTAGTAACCCAGTCACTATAAATACACTTTAGGTGTTGACGTTAAGCACAGTTGGAGATCATCCAGCTGGTCGAGCGCATCGTTCACATGCAGAGTGTGAATGCATGACACCTTACGTAAAGCAGGCCGACGAATACTGCATGCAAAGTTCATGATTATGGTTTAAGAAAGCTCTGTGAGGAGTTTCTTTTCATCTGATCGCTCTGCAAGCGAACTGTGGCCACAGAAACGGAAGCCACTATGGACCACAGCATGCTGACTCATTGAGGAATGGCTGCTTACTTCCACTGAGGTCAACAAACTGGAGGTTTCTCTGTAAAATGTATCTTTTTAAAAAACCCAGAAGATTTACTGGAAGGTGATAAAAAAAGAAATCAAATAAAAAAAAGAGCATGTTCTCGTGAACTTCTATGTCTTTGAAACGATAACAGTGGAGAACATTGATCTATAACACCGTACTCTCCTCAGTTTTCTAGAGCTGCTTGTGTTCAAGAACAAAACTATTGATTCACCAGACGCATCAAGTTGACTTCCTCTCGGCTCTGCTTCCCAAAACGACAAACACAGCAGTCCTCAGCTCGCATCAACCGACAGACATACAGACACTGCCTGCAACCGGTTATTTGACATTTACCAAACAGAATCCTCATCATCTGAACGTTTGTTTCATTTCCTCCCTCCAGCTGTCTGCAAACCTAGAAATGGCTGGACAAGTCTGCAGGAAACCACTGGGCTACCACAGGTGGCGACGCAAAGTGAGCTTTCGCCTGCGTCCGGCACTATCAGCTGTTCCATCATCCTGCGTCTGCGCCAGTCGGGACTCTCATCCGCCACATACCCCCGAACCTGCGATTTAATGCAGCATATTGTGAAAGTTATGCAAAAACTAATTTGTGCTGAGGGATCAGATTGCGCCAGACAAAAGTAGCCGTGAGCCTGATACGGTGCAGCTATGTGGAACTGTTCTGTTTGTGAAGCAATCTAAGAGGGTTAATATATGTAATGTGTGTAGGTTTATGTATGCAGGGTACACACATTTGCAGAAGTATTCATATGACCAAAAACTTCTACAAGGGGTTTTATGTGATGGACCAGGATGAAGTAGTGCATATATGGGACATGGAAGGAAAGTGATGCATGCATATTGGACAAAAAGTTCAATTTAATCTGAACAGAGCAAATTTTTTTCACATGTTAGCTATTCTATCCTTGGCCCCCGGTTGGCTGCCCCCCCCTCCGAGAGCGGAAGTAAGAAAGTTATCTTCTGCGGTAGTGCGAGGATAGTTTCCGCGGAGCGTATCAATCTAATTAAAGTTATATTTATTGTTTGAACTATTAAAATAGGCCACTATAAGTGTTTTTCCCTGTATCTACCTTTGAGGTTCTTATTTTAAAGCAAGGGAGGGGTGGGGGAGGGAGTTGGTCTTGGGTTGCCCTGTTTTGTGGCGGAGCTGAGTGATAAAGGCTGCTCACCACTCAGATTGCTTCCATAGCAGTAACTCGGGGTACGCCCAAGTAAACAGAAACTGTGATAGACTTATAAAACCTTGTTAATAATATACAATTACAGCAAATGGGCATTAGATTTATTATTATTATTATCAGGATTGTTTTACTTGGTGTTTGATTGGTAAAACCTGGATTTCACAATAGAAAAAGTTGATTGGGATTACATTATTATTCTGAAAAACAATACGGATAAAATCTTGATAATGTCTTCTATTGTCCTCATGTACCAAATATTGTGAATTATCACCTCTGTATTGACTTTCCAATCCAATGCACCGACACGACTCATGGGTCAGCGTCGATAACGTTCTTCTGTACTGTATCGGCATGCACTAACTTAAAATGTGGAAACTGCAATAATTTCACAGAAAATTTCTCTTTTTCACTTGCAATTTTACTTTTGCTGTCATTTTTTATTAATATTTTTTTCTAATTCACCATCATTTGTTGTAACAAGCAGAGAAGAAAATAATACCCGTCTTCCAATTGATTGCATTTTTACTTGTGGTAGAAGTATCGGCATTGGTACTCTGTCTCTGCAAGTACTCAGATCAATATATTTCAGCTATATAGACCGTATAAACATTTTTCATGATGTATTTTTGCATATTAGTAATTAATTGTGCATTCTTTTTGGTGATAAATTAATTTAAGAGACAAAGAAAATGTGAGGGGCCACCTGGGAGCCAAAAGAGTCTTTATAGTGAGCAGAGGCGTGAATTCCCGTCACTATGGACGACGTGCCGTCGTGGAACGCTAATTGAGCTTAGCCTTGGGTATTGTACACAGACTGTATAAAACAATGGACTAACCTTCCGGTACGTCCCCCATAGGTTTCTAAATAGCAAAAATGAGGACAGTTGGGCGGTTCCCACCGCCGCCATCTTGTCCGCGTCACTCGCCTCGTCACTCTCACAAACTCCAAAAATGGGCAAAGAGGAGGAGCTGAGAGTGGTGCTGTGAGGCTGGGGGCGGAGGGTTGACGCTCCGAGCCGACGTAGCTACAAGCTAGTCGGGAGCTAACTGAAGCTAACGTAGGCTGTAGCCAGTTTCAGCCAGAAGACCGCGGTTGAGAGACTTTTACCCCGTTTTTCAACAACGATCCCTTTAGACGCAGAAACATCTAGAGTAGAGAAAACAGATCAATATAATAAGACCCAAATGGGTCGGATCAATACGGCCTGATATTGTGTTATTCCCATTACCATTGCTGGAGGGTGAGGACCTAGTCGGCTTATCTTAACAACACATCCAGCTAAAAGTAGTCACAAAGTCATCATGAAAATTCAGATCCCCTAAAAAAAATAAAAGGCTTTTGACTCACATCACTTCTCAGACATCCATTAGTTTATGCCTCCAGCTGTGTTCCTCACACCAGTACTGATCTAACCAGCGATCATCCAGTCTGTCTAGAGTCCAACTCTGTAGTCTTCCAGCCTGATGTAACCGTCTCCCGCTCTTGAGTCTCGAGGTGCTCTACCTGACCGGGTCTGCCGCGGCGTCCCGGTCCTGCCGACGTTGCTGCTCTGCTGTTACCCGACCGATTGCCTGCTCCAACTCGCGTGTAGAAAGAGATAAAAGCTCCGACCAGAACAGCATTCCTCTCTGCCACCTGACAGAGACCCCCCCAAGCATAAACTTCTTGGACTGTCTGTTACTGTAATGAAAACCACAGCAAGCCATCTTTGCCCAATAATTGCAGATTAACATCCAAAACCAAATAAAAACTGCAGAGGCAACTGATAGTGGAGTTCAGACACACCATATGACTGAAGCCTTTACGTTAGTCCCAGGCTGTGAAGAGCTCCGCAAACAGACTACGGAGCAAGCTATTAGCTACAGTTAGCCACCATTAGCCACCAGCGTTAGCCTAGACGGACCTGTCAATCAAAAGAACACGCCCCTAATTATTCATAATTTCACAATTAAATTAAAAATAAACGGAGGAGTTAGAAAAAAATTCACCCCCCCCTCAGAGTTGTCATGATGGTAAACCTGAACTATCTAACCTAAAATGGTTTTTCGAACCAGGCTGTAAACATGTTTATTTTTGCTGTAAAGTTGGCCTTTTTAACATGGGAGTCAACGGGAAGTTGCTCCTTTTTGCAGCCAGCCCCCAGCAGATGAGGGCTGAACTGCAATTTTTGTCACTTCCGCGTTGGCTTCACATTCTGCGGTCGGAGTTTGCCCCTTGGTATTGTACTGTGTTTGTTCCGTCATGTGACAGTCATTGTGATGTGGTGCAAGGGTGGTGGGAGTTTTTTTTTTTTTTTACGTGGTGTTAAATATAGTGTTAAAATCTGCAATATTTTTTTAAATTTTGGATCTCAAATCAGTGCATCTCAAATTAAAACTAATATCTCTTTCACTTGAAAATTATGCACCACTCTGTGTTGGTCTATTACACACGAGGTTCAAACAAAGTCTTCAGTTAACGGTTCTAGAAGTAAGGAATTTTCTTTCATTGTTGGCTTGACGTTCCTAGAGTTGAGTCTAAACACAACTGGAACTGAATATGTGGGTTTAAGAAAAAATATACTGTACTAGTGGCCTTTATTAAGCTGCACCTGGACAGGAGGAAGGGCTGACAGAGAGAAGGGGAAGAAATAAGGCCAACAGACCAGGGTCGGGAATCGAACTGGAGACATTTGTGCTGAGGACTGTACCTGCTTCTACCACTGAGCATCTTAGAGTGGGCTAGTTAAAGCATCAAATAATTCACTAAAGCTGTTGGTCAGTGATTTTCTTTTAATGACAAACAAATAAAACTAAAGTTTTTTTTTTTTTTTTTTTTTTTAATAGAGCTGCTCTGAGTTAGTCCAGATGGGGGAAAGGAGTTTTAAGGTTCCCCCATGCAGCTTAAAGAGAAAATCTTTTGATTTAAAATGTCAATAATGTAAATGTAATGTGTGTAAAAGGTTTGGGTTTGAAAATATAAATGATTAGGAACCCTGCTACATAAATCCCACAGGATAATACCATGTAAACACAAGTGTTATTGTTTACAGAGGGCACTATGAATAGTTTTAATTAGAGATGCAACGATACTTCTTTTTTTCCTCAAACTGATACAATACCGATACTTGAATCTGAGTACTTGCCGATATGGAGTACCAATGTCAATACTTCTACCGTACAAGAAAAGCAATGAAATGCAAGACAGGTTTTATTTTTGTTTTTTGCCTGTTACAACAAAGGATAGAGAATTAGATCAAAAATAAAATATTCTAAAGATATTTAACCTTTTGCCATGTCCCCAAGAGTTAGATATGTCACGGAAAAAAATCCTCCTGTAACCAGCCCAGTCATTCTGGAAACAGTGCATTTGCTTTAGCTTAGCATAGACCAATGTATGTGAATTGGAACTACTAGCATGCTAGTGGTTAAAAGCAGAGCTGCTCCCATTCACTTACATTGGTTTATGCTAAGCTAAGCATGAACCAATGTTAACCGATGTAAGTGAGTGATAACTACTTGCATGCTAGTGGTTCCCATTCACTTACATTGGTTTATGCTAATGCTGCAGTCTATTTACCTCGCAAGTCAGAACTCGGAGCTGGGTTTGACGTCAAGCCTGAGTAAACGGCGTTCCAGCAGTGATGTTGGATAAGTCGGGATTCCATAAGGGCGACTCCCAAGTAGGCGTAGTTGTAGTACTACAAACATTGTTTTAAGATGTACTTTCCATATACAAACACCCCTTTTATTATTGGTAAAATTAGATTTGCAGGCTCTATATGCAAGATGAATTTTAGATGCATTCTTACAAGTGTGTCTTATAAAAATATAAATTTTTCCACCACAGCTACTACTGTTGATGTGAGGAGCGGCCATATTGAAAGTCAAGGTCAGAGCAAAAAAACGGGAATTTCCAAGTGGGAGGTCCGACTTCAGAGGGCATTCCAGTTTATTTTTTCCCACTCTGAAGACAGAATTTCCGAGTTCTGAGTACAAATAGAACGTAACATAAGCGAAGCACGAACCAATGTAAACCAATGTAAGAGAACGATGACTAATTGCATGCTAGTAGTTCCCATTCACTTACTATGGTGTATGCTAAGCTAAAGCAAATAGACTTCTGCTAGATAAGGGGAAATCACTGGACTGGTTGCTTTGTTCTCACTTATCTAACTCTGGGGAATATGGCAAAAGACAATTTTTACTTGGGTGGAATATCCCTTTAAAAAAATAACCACAAAACTAAATTTTCAAGTAAAAAATATTGTGTGAAATGATTGCAGAGTTCCAACATAAACTGTTATTGATTAACGAGAGCAAGTACATTGGAACGATATCGACTCGATTTCAAATTGGTGCTTTCCTAGTTTTAGTCCGCAGAAGAAGAAAAAAATCTGTGTGAAGGGGAAATTCCAAGAAAAGACAAAAAAAGTAATATGAGGTTCAGAAACAAAGCAGAGACGAGGGCCACAACTCCTAGAGAGCCTCTTACTAGCCGCATTCCTGCGCTCATCATATATGCAGCTTGCGCCTGAATAATTCATCGGCATCCTTCACCTGGCAGGCTGGTTCACATACCGCCCAATGGGAAGAGAATAGGCGTCCCCGCAGAGCCTCATCACTGCGGCCGATCGGGAGAGCCGTGCCCTGCCTTCTACTCCTGACCTTCTCCTCGCAGGATCATCCTGCTGCCGTCAGCAAACCTGGACCCCTCTGACATATCGACCAAACATAAAAAATAGCGCCTCAACGTCCTCTCCCCTCCCACCTCCCTCTCTTTCGCCCTGTTCCGTGTAGAAATCCAAAGCGATCCCAGTCTACCGCATTGCTACACCAAAACCACCAGGCTTGGATTTTAACAATGCCCCCCTCCCTCCACTGATCACACCGGTCTCTTCCAGCATGCTGGATCCCTGACGTGAATACTGATAAATCGCGGCTGCTTTAAGCTGCCGGCCCCGGGAGATGCCCGCATCTTCTGCACACTATAACAATGCCTCCTCCACGATTTGGAGGATTGCACATCATCCACCCTCGCTGCAGCTCGGGCTGTCGCCGGGATAAGCACCAAAAGATACGATTAAACCCACTGAAGAAATTAACCGCTATGTGGATGCAAACGGACAACAAAGCGTTTCAGGCAGCCAAGAAAATGGCGAGATTTCTTGAGGATCGTATCAGCAACAAGAAATATAGATTTTTTTTTCTTACATTGTTTTCGGCTTGTTTGATTTCTTTTTTCTCTATGAATGCAACCCAGACAGGTGGTGAACGAGTTATAACAAGCAGAGACGAACACCGGGATTAAAGTTGCTGCCGTTGTTAGAGCTGGCAACATAAGCAAAACAAAACAAAAAGTCCGGAGAATGTAAAATAAAGACAGAAGAGGTGGTGTGAGCGCTGCTTTACCTGTTAGCCGTCGCATAGGGAACCGTTGGTGGATAAACCTCCACGTTCACACACCGGTGGTGGTGGTGGTGTTGTTGTTGTGGGCGTCCTCTCTCCACTTTCCTTCAACTTGACGTTAGCTTAGCGGCTCGGCTAAAACTGAAAGCAGCCCGCTGGCTTTCCCAGCGAGACCCCCAGGAGAAGCGGAGAAGCGGAGAAACAGCACGACAGCCTCCCCCCTCCGCCGCCACGCAGGCAGCGCCGTGGCCCAACAGCCGCTACAAACAGGGGAGCAATGGCTTCTCTTACCGCCTCATGTCCTCGCTTTCACTGGGTTTTTCTCCTGAGTACCGAAAGAAAAGTTCGGTTTTGTTTTTTTTTTGTCGTTTTATTTTGGCTCTGACAGAAAGCGAGCGGTGACGTTGGCACGAACCCGCCTCCGCGTGCACACGCCCCCCTTGACACGGGCTACACCCACTAGAAACAAAGGCTATGCTTTTAATGAGTAACCAGGGCTGGCCGAAGGTTGTATAGGGCCTTGAGCAGAATTTGATTTCGGCCCCTCTTCTTGTTAAAGTGTAACTAAACCACAAAACAACTTTTTTTTGCTGATAAACTGTATAAATGGCTCTTTACCAATGCAATCTTTCAATTTCGGGACATTTTTCGTCATTTTCATGTAAACTTGTTAAATTCTAAATTTTTTGGTCTAAAAACGCATTAGTGCTGCCATTCATGGTAATCGTGGGGTACTGCATTTGACTTTTGCGATTGGCTGACATCTTATCCATTGTCTACCTCACAGGCACGGTTTCACAGAGACCCTCTCTCAGACACACTCGACCCGCCCCGTGGCGAGTCGAGCTTATCTTGTGTGCTACAGTCTATGGTGCTACGTGCACACTCAGAAGTATACTGAGAGAAACAGAGGAAGCTGAAATCCATATATCGCACTTTGGAGGACCACCACATCGAAGTGGTTTAAAGCCATAAGCTATAACCTATAAGTTTCAAACACACCTTGAATAAGGAAAGAAAAGCTGAGGTAGTTCCCTCCAAAGCTACTTAGCATCGATGCTAGCGCTAGGCTCTCTGTGCTTGTTTGCTGCTATGCGTGCTGCTGCCTTCAAATCCAATTGCCATAGCTCTTTTTCATTAAATAAAGCAGCGATTAATAGATTGTTTTGTATTTTAGCCAGTTGCTGAGGTAAATTAACTGGCTAACATTTTCTGCATTTAAAGCTGACTGTTTCTCAGTCATGTTGGACAACCCTGAACTTCCTCTTAATAGGACTACCCTACGACAACAGAATGATTTCAGTCAGAGGCTTCAACAGTTTCTCTGGAACAGGCTGCTACTGTAGAGGAGGAAACACTGAGCTGTCTATAGAAGTACTGGTTCAGGATGGGTTCACTATTTACACTGGGAGAACCTGGCAGAGCTCCACTTAAAGCCATTCAGAGTATGAGAAAATGTGGTGGATAAAGTTATATTTCTATTGTTCTTTATTATTTCCAAAAAGCTGCTGATACAGCTTTGGGTGATATAAATGTGAGGAGGGAGATGATATGTGTGATCTCATATGAAAAATAAGAACACATGCAAGGTAAGGTAGAAATAACCAAAATATATGAATAAACTTAATATTTGGATATCAGCAGCTGTGTTAAATATTAAATAAATCAAATGTAATATAGACTTTGTAATAAAATGTCACAATTCCCCTTTTTTTCAAAATATAAACACTCAGCAAACAAACTCTCAATCTAAACAACAGGACTACATGCTCTTATTGTGAAGTTGTGCGTCTACACAGCTACTTCCGCTATGTGCTAAAGGTTATTGCTAACTATTAGCAGTAATTTAAGTCCGAAAACATAACTTAAACTGAATAATGTGCATTCTTAACGCAGCGGTACCTTACTATGAAATGTACTCAAGCTATACAGTGACCCAACATGCATAATTCAACATTAATACAGCACGTTTTACTTTCGTTTTACTGCTTATTGGTATTTATATTTAGCTGCTAATCAGGTCCGAGCTATTTTACGTCAAGCTTCTCCTGCTATGTTTTTCTCTCAAACGGTATTGTTTTGAGTGATATAACAAAATTATTATTTTTTGTTTCTGCATTTTGTGTCTCTTATCGTTTGTCTCCAACTCCCGTGGTGCGTCGCTACCTGTATGCCTGCTGTAGGCAGAGACACGCATATCTATGGCTGTACGTCTCCGAGCACGCTTCAGAGCATATTACGAAATCAGGTTGGGGCAAGCACTCCGGTGCCCATTGAAATGCATTGTAAGGTCCAAACTTTGAAAAAAAGAATCTCACAATGTAACTCTATGACAGCGCCTGGGGCGATTTTCAATCTGACTGAGATCGCCCCAAAGGGGCGGGGTTTTAGGTTGGAACGTGATATTCAGGCTGTTGATTGGACAATAATATACAGACTTGGACCGGCAATATTAGACTCTTTTTCTCCTGTCTTTTTTTCCGTGTGAGTCAAGTAGGGCGTTCAATGGCCGCTGGCTGCTCTGCTTTGTGACCGCATACCATGGTGGCCGCCATTGCTCCTCCATTGCTGTAGTACCTCCATTTTGCCGCTAGGCCCCCATTGAAAATCCTTGGACTTTAGACACATTAAAAACTGGTGTCACTTTTTTTTTTTTTTTTTTAGATCGCCCCAACAGGGCGGGGTTTTAGGTTGGAACGTGATATTCAGGCTGTTGATTGGATAATAATATACAGACTTGGACCGGCAATATTAGACTGTTTTTCTCCTCTCTTTTTTTTCGTGTGACTAGAGTAGGGGGATGCATTATCGCCCATTATGGACCAGCCGCCCCTGGTTTCAGAGTTGCTAATATGTTAGCATCTGAGGTTTTTTCAGGCTTTCAATACAACTCGACTTGCTATTGGCTGGAACTTGCCATCCTGCCAATCTAAGAGCACGGTTTATATTCTAGGAGCAGAAATAAGGAAGACTAAACACATTAGCTACTGCTGTAGTGCTGAGATGGTTTCCACTGAACGTGATAAAGCGTATTAAAGTATATATGGCTAAACATAGGCTCCCATGAGTGTTTTTAGAGGAAATCTCAAGTGTTTGCGGATTTAAGCAATTTGCTAAATACCACAAAATTTGAGTCTTCTGTAACATAATTATCACAAAATGTAAATATTATATTAATGTGTATATTAAATAATAATTAGGGATTTCTGCAGTCCGATACCGATATAAAATAGTAGCAAAGGCCGATAGCCGATTTAATGGCTATTAAATGCCCCTCCAGTAAAAAAAAAGATGTACGTTAAGATTAAACCCTGCATTATTTGCTCATTTTTATGGTCACATATTTCTCTATGGTCTATTCTGCTATTCTGCACATTCTGTTTCAATTCATAATGTTTTTAATTACTGAAACATCTTTAAGTATTCTGCTCTGTTGCACATTACAACCTGGGTATGATACTTTATCTGTATTTTTTATCCTAATAACTGTACAGTACTCTGTTTTTGTAACTACTTCCGTAATATAAATAAGTTAATTTTTTTCTAGACTTTTAAATTGTGTTCTGTTCTTCTTTCCGCTGTTGTTACAACCTAATTTCCACTTGTGGGACAATGAAGGTTTGTTCTATTTTATTCTACACACCAAAGAAGTCTCAATAACTCACTGTGGATTCCAAGTAATGCATGATTTACCGTCACTACTTAAAAAAGAAAAGAAAAAAAGTACCTTTTAAATAAAAAAATGATTGCCAATTTTTTTAACCAAAAGAAGATAATATCTATGACCTCCATATCGGCCAATAATATTGGCTGACCGATATATCGGTCGGTCCCTAATAATAATATTTAATGTAAAAAATATATATATACTGTAAACCTCTTTGTTCTGTGATATGTGTTAAAATCAAGTGTTTACAGGCAGCCCCTAAAGGTTTGGTGATAGCCAGGTTCGCTTGTGCCGTGGGCCGCCTCGGCATGTGACTTACATACAGGAGACAAATGACATGGCTTAGCAGGTTACACATGACCTAACATAACAGAAATCTGTTTTTTCCAGTTTTTACAAATGTGCTTTTCATGGGGTCTGACTTGCAAAGTATTTTCAAAGTTTTATTGTCATTTTATGAGACATATTCCAACACAGC
>JAPXFQ010002717.1:0-21188 GCA_028564705.1 Apricaphanius iberus | reverse complement strand
TGTTAGTCAGCAAGGCTTTTTAATTGTGTGTCGTGGCATAACTCAAAGAACGTTTCACGGATGGCGGTTTTCAATTCATGAGTCCTTCAAAACTTCAAGGTCTTGCTTTTCACATGGTTCTATGGTGTAATGGTTAGCACTCTGGACTCTGAATCCAGTGATCTGAGTTCAAATCTCAGTAGAACCTTTGTTTTCTCATGTATGAGAAAATACTTGACTTGAGGAAAATAAAAACCACTGCTGAGAACTGGGTTTATCAAGATGGAAATTTGACCAATTTCGATTCTTAGATGCCAAGCCAAGGATTAACTCAACATATTTCAACGTATAAGAATACATTGACGAATTACCAGGTCATTTGCATTACGTGAAAGTTTATGCGCATGCACGCAGCCCTTCAAAAAGGCCTCTCAAAGATGTCAGTGCCACATTTGGCAACACAAACAATGGTTGATGAGTGTCGAACAAGCTGAAGATGACTCCCCCATATACCGTAGTTACATATGCGAGACATAGCTAGAAACATGGAGAATCAAAAAAATTATGTACACCAAACTCTATACCAAACAAACGTTTCAAGCAACCACTGAAACACTAGTGCTTCCGGGATTCAATTGTTTGCACTATAAAAATAGCAACACAAAACGTTAAAGTCTAATTGGAACTCCTATCTCTGCCAATTGTAATTTCATATGATGCTTCTGACAAACATTCCTGTAACAGCAAAACAGTACATTTCAGGTCATCCTTCAGAAAGCTTTTTTTAGATTTTTTTTTTTGGGGGGGGGGGGGGGTTCACCCAATGCATTAATCACTCACCTTTGTCATGTTTATATATTAATTGATCTATTAATTAGTTGTTTTTTTTTTCAATCGGGCTTATTTCTTATAAAAAAAAAACTGTGTCTACGGCTGTTGTTAGCTATGGACACTTCCAGAGTGGCTGTGAATTAGCTGCCTAAGAAAATCCTTGGAGTATTATGTGAAGGCAAATTAAACTAGTTGTTGCCCTTTTTCAAAATATTGTTTGTCCGTATTTGTCACATTTCACAAGGATCCCTTGACAAATTTCGGGGGTATTGTGGTTGGAGTAACACCTGTAGGAAGAGTTTCTGTAGTGTAGTGGTTATCAAGTTTGCTTTACATGCAAAAGGTCTCTTGAACCAGAATACCAGACCCAGAACCCAAACCCACTATAACCCCACCCTCTCCCCCCTTTCCCACCTTCACCCTCCCCCGCAATCGCCACTTTTCCACCTCCCCCCCCCCCCCCACAGTTAGTCAGCAAGGCTTTTTAATTGTGTGTCGTGGCATAACTCAAAGAATCTTTCACGGATGGCGGTTTTCAATTCATGAGTGCTTCGAAACTTCAAGCTCATTCTTTTCACATGGTTCTATGGTGTAATGGTTAGCACTCTGGACTCTGAATCCAGTGATCTGAGTTCAAGTCTCAGTAGAACCTTTGTTGTCACATGTATGAGAAAATACTTGACTTGAGGAAAATAAAAACCACCGCTGAGAACTGGGTTTATCAAGATGGAAATTTGACCAATTTCGTTTCTTAGATACCAAGGACGAACTCAACATGTTTCAACCTATAAAAATACATAGACGAATTACCAGGTCATTTGCATTACGTGAAAGTTTATGCGCATGCACGTAGCCCTCGAAAAGGCCTCTCAAAGATGTCAGTGCCACATTTAGCAACACAAACAGTGATTTGTGTTGCCAAAATCCACTTATTTCGTACCATGTGAACACAGACTGTACCGTGCCAGGATACGGCCAGAGAGACCTGCCGTCTCTGTCTTCTCTCTCTCTCTCTTCCCGTTCTATCTCCATCTGCTGAAGTTCAGCATCTGTGTACTCCGGTTCATAAAGGTATGCCTTTGGTATTTTGCTAAAATTACTTTCTTCATCATCTGATATTGTGCTAAAATTGCATTTATCATCGGAAGTTTCGGAGTCAGACATGTTGTCCGCGAGTTGCGCTATCAACAGCTGACGGGATTAGGCGCACCGTTGACGTTTACGGCAGCGCGGATTGATGGAAATGGAAGAGAAAATAGTGCAGATTAAAACTGGAGGTATGAATTTTTTTGGTGGGCAGTTTTGTGATGTAAATTAATCAAGCTTTCAAACACATATATTTTTTTCAATTAAAAACGCATAGTTTTGTGGCCCCGGAAACTAACAGGGACTACTTTCTTGAACAACTTCAAGCGGCCAGAACTCTGACCAGGGAGGTGACCACTGAGTGAGACAACGTGTATGCACTATAGTGTGGTGAGGATTGCATTACAACTTCATGTCTGAGCGGCCGTTTTCACATGTGTGGCCCGTACCAGAAAACGGCCAGAGAAAATGCTAATTTTTTCTGTTCACATGTCACGGATCTCTGCCCGTATTGCGATCCAGTCTTTTACTACAAATAAACAGCAGGTGGCGGTATACAAATAAGTCTTAGTCCTCCAACAAACAAGGGAGTGAGAAGTACCGACATCATAAAACGAGCGACAGCCTAGAATGTAAACAAACTGGTCTACTGGTCAGCTGCTACCTGAAGCCATCTACAGGGTCAGTGTTGTAGTAAACCCGCCGTTTTGTAACCTGCTGTGTTGCTGTGGGATGCTTGAATCGCGTTGTTCTGGTATTTGTATGGTCGCGAGGTGATTCTGTAATTTCGGCCGGCGGTGTCGTCATTTCCGCATGGAGCGCGTCTATTGTCTTGAGTACGGCCAGAGTACGGGTTGGGTTCACATGGTTACAGATGGGCCGCTCGTACTGGGACTTGGATACTACCTCCAAGGCAGGTCTCTCTGGCCGTATTCTGGCACGGTACAGTCTGTGTTGACATGGTACGAAATAAGTGGATTTTGACCAAATACCGTACCCGAGTACGGACTCCCGTACCATGTGAAAGCGCCCTGAAATAGGCGCACTATCCCTTTAAACTAGGTGAGGCCCTTTTTCAAAACATTGGTTGTCCGTATTTGTCACATTTCACAAGGATCCCTTGACAAATTTCGGGGGTATTTTGGCTGGAGTAACACTTATAGGAAGAGTTTCTGTAGTGTAGTGGTTATCACGTTTGCTTTACATGCAAAAGGTCTCTGGTTCGAAACCAGACAGCAACACTTTCATTCACTGCTGATTTTCAATCCCATCTGTTAGTCAGCAAGGCTTTTTAATTGTGTGTCGTGGCATAACTCAAAGAACGTTTCACGGATGGGGTTTTTTCAATTCTCATGAGTCCTTCAAAACTTTAAGGTCTTGCTTTTCACATGGTTCTATGTCGTAATTGGTTGCACTCTGGACTCTGAATCAGTGATCTGAGTTCAAAATCTCAGTTGACCTTTGTGTTTTCTCATGTATGAGAAAATACTTGACTTGAGGAAAATAAAAACCACTGCTGAGAACTGGGTTTATCAAGATGGAAATTTGACCAATTTCGATTCTTAGATGCCAAGCCAAGGATTAACTCAACATATTTCAACGTATAAGAATACATTGACGAATTACCAGGTCATTTGCATTACGTGAAAGTTTATGCGCATGCACGCAGCCCTTGAAAAGGCCTCTCAAAGATGTCAGTGCCACATTTGGCAACACAAACAATGGTTGATGAGTGTCGAACAAGCTGAAGATGACTCCCCCATATACCGTAGTTACATATGCGAGACATAGCTAGAAACATGGAGAATCAAAAAAATTATGTACACCAAACTCTATACCAAACAAACGTTTCAAGCAAACCTGAAACACTAGTGCTTACGGGATTCAATTGTTTGCTTCCGGGATTCAATTGGTTGCACTATAAAAATAGCAACACAAACGATAAAGTATAATTGGAACTCCTATCTCTGCAATTGTAATTACATATGATTGCTTTCTGACAAACACTTCCTTGTAACAGCAAAAAACAGTACTTTTCAGGTCATCCTTCAGAAAGCTTTTTTTAGATTTTTTTGTTTTGGGGGCGGGGGGGGGGTTTCACCCAATGCATTAATTCACTCACTTTGTTAGGTTTATATATTCATTGTTGTTTTTTTTTTCTATCGGGCCTGATTGGTTGTAAAAAAAAAACTGTTGTGTCTAAGGCTGTTGTTAGTAATGGACACTTCCCAGGTGGCTGTGAATCAGCTGCCTTCAGAAATCCTTTACAGCTTAGGTGACAGCAAGTTAAACTATTTGTGGCGCTTTTTCAAAATATTGTTTGTCCGTATTTTTTCACATTTCACAAGGATCCCTTGACAAATTTCAGGGGTATTCTGGTTGGAGTAAACCTGTAGGAAGAGTTTCTGTAGTGTAGTGGTTATCACGTTTGCTTCACACGCAAAAGGTCTCTGGTTCGAAACCAGACAGAAACACTTTCCTTCACTGCTGATTTTAAATCCCTTCTGTTAGTCAGCAAGGCTTTTTAATTGTTTGTCGTGGCATAACTCAAAAAACGTATCACGGATGGCTTTTTCAATTCATGAGTCCTTCGAAACTTCAAGGTCTTGCTTTTCACATGGTTCTATGGTGTAATGGTTAGCACTCTGGACTCTGAATCCAGTGATCTGAGTTCAAGTCTCAGTAGAACCTTTGTTTTCTCATGTATGAGAAAATACTTGACTTGAGGAAAATAAAAACCACTGCTGAGAACTGGGTTTATCAAGATGGAAATTTGACCAATTTCGATTCTTAGATGCCAAGGACTAACTCAACATGTTTCAACCTATAAAAATACATTGACGAATTACCAGATAATTTGTCATCTGCATTCCGTGAAAGTTTATGCGCATGCACGCAGCCCTCGAAAAGGCCTCTCAAAGATGTCAGTGCCACATTTGGCAACACAAACAGTGGTTGATGAGTGTCGAACAAGCTGAAGATGACTCCCCCATATACCGTAGTTACATATGCGAGACACAGCTACAAACGTAGAGAATCACCAAATTTATTGACACCAAACGCTATACCCAACAAATGTTTCAAGCAACCACCCAACCTCAAGTGCTTCCGGGATTCAATTGTTAGCACTATAAAAATACCAACACAAAACGTTAAAGTCTAATTGGAACTCCTATCTCTGCCAAAAGGTGTGATTGTAATTTCAGATGATGCTTTTGACAAACATTCCTATAACAGCAAACCAGTACATTTCAGGTCGTCCTTCAGAAAGCTTTTGATAGATTTTTTCTTTTTTTTTTTGGCGGGGGGATGGTTCACCCAATGCATTAATCACTCACCTTTTTTAGGTTTATATATTAATTGTTTTGTTTTTTTCAATCGGGATTATTGGTAGTAAAAAAAAAAAACTGTGTCTAAGGCTGTTGTTAGCTATGGACACTTCCAGAGTGGCTGTGAATTAGCTGCCTAAGAAAATCCTTGGAGTATTAGGTGACAGCAAGTTAAAGTAGTTGTGGCCCTTTTTCAAAATATTCTTTGTCCGTATTTGTCACATTTCACAAGGATCCCTTGACAAATTTCGGGGGTATTCTGGTTGGAGTAACACCTCTAAGAAGAGTTTCTGTAGTGTAGTGGTTATCACGTTTGCTTTACACGCAACAGGTCTCTGGTTCGAACCCAGACAGAAACACTTTCATTCACTGCTGAGTTTCAATCCCTTCTGTTAGTCAGCAATGCTTTTTAATTGTGTGTCATGGCATAACTCAAAAAACATTTCACGGATGTCGGTTTTCAATTCATGTGTCCTTCCAAACTGCACGCTCTTTCTTTACACATTTTTCTATGGTGTAATGGTTAGCACTCTGGACTCTGAATCCAGTGATCTGAGTTCAAGTCTCAGTAGAACCTTTGTTGTCACATGTATGAGAAAATACTTGACTTGAGGGAAATAAACAGCACTGCTGAGAACTGGGTTTATCAATATGGAAATTTGACCAATTTTGTTTCTTAGATGCCAAGGACTTCCTCAACATGTTTCAACCTATAAAAATACATTGACGAATTACCAGATAATTTTTCATTTTCATTACGTGAAAGGTTATGCGCATGCACGTAGCCCTGTAAAAGGCCTCTCAAAGATGTCAGTGCCACATTTGGCAACACAAACAATGGTTGATGAGTGTTGAACAAGCTGAAGATGACTCCCCCACAAACCTTAGTTACCTATGCGAGACATAGCTAGAAACGTGGAGAATCACCAAACTTATTGACACCAAACTCTATACCCAACAAACGTTTCAAGCAAACACTGAACCTCAAGTGCTTCCGGAATTCAATTGTTTGCACTATAAAAATAGCAACACAAAACGTTAAAATCTTATTGGAACTCCTATCTCTGCCAAAAAGGTGTGATTGTAATTTCAGATGATGCTTTTGACCAACATTCCTATTACAGCAAACCAGTACATTTCAGGTCGTCCTTCAGAAAGCTTTTGACAGATATTTTTTTTTTGGGGGGTGGGGGTTCACCCAATGCATTAATCACTCACCTTTGTTAGGTTTACATATTAGTTGTTGTTTTTTTTCAATCGGGCTTATTGATTATAAATAAAAACTTTTGTCTAAGGCCGTTGTTAGCTATGGACACTTCCAGAGTGGCTGTGAATTAGCTGCCTAAGAAACTCCTTGCAGTATTAGGTGACAGCAAGTTAAACTAGGTGTGGCCCTTTTTCAAAACATTGGTTGTCCAGATTTGTCACATTTCACAAGGATCCCTTGACAAATTTCTGGGGTATTTTGGCTGGAATAACACCTATAGAAAGAGTTTCTGTAGTGTAGTGGTTATCACGTTTGCTTCACACGCAAAAGGTCTCTGGTTCGAAACCAGACAGTAACACTTTCATTCACTGCCTGAGTTTCAATCCTTATGTTAGTCAGCAATGCATTTTTAATTGTGTGTCGTCGGCATAACCTCAAAAAATGTTTCACGTATGGCGTTTTCAATTCTCGAGTCCTTCAAAACATCAAGGTCTTGCTTTTCACATGGTTGCTATGGTGTAAAACATAGTTGTTAGCACACTGGATTGAATCCAGTGATCCTGGAGTTCAAATTCGTAGAACCTTTGTTTTCTCATGTATCGACGAAAATACTTGACTTGAGGAAATTAAATACCACTAGACAGGAACTGGGTTTATCAAGAGGAAATTTGACCATTTCGATCTTAGATGCCAAGCAAGGATTAACTCAACATTATTTCACGAAATAAGAATACATGGACGAATTCAACAGGTCATTTGCATTATCGTGAAAGTTTATGCGCATGCACGCAGCCCTTGAAAAGGCCTCTCAAAGATGTCAGTGCCACATTTGGCAACACAAACAATGGTTGATGAGTGTCGAACAAGCTGAAGATGACTCCCCCATATACCATAGTTACATATGCGAGACATAGCTAGAAACATGGAGAATCAAAAAAATTATGTACACCAAACTCTATACCAAACAAACGTTTCAAGCAACCACTGAAACACTAGTGCTTCCGGGATTCCAATTGATTTGCACTATAAAAATAGCATCACAAAACGTTAAAAGTCTAATTGGAACTCCTATCTATGCCAAAAGGTTTTTTGTATATTTGTTTTAAAAAAAAAAATAAAATTTTTTCATATGATGCTTTCTGACAAACATTCCTGTAACAGCAAAACAGTACATTTCAGGTCATCCTTCAGAAAGCTTTTTTTAGATTTTTTTTTTTTGGGGGGGGGGTTCACCCAATGCATTAATCACTCACCTTTGTCAGGTTTATATATTAATTGTTGTTTTTTTTCAATCGGGCTTATTGCTTATAAAAAAAAAATGTGTCTACGGCTGTTGTTAGCTATGGACACTTCCAGAGTGGCTGTGAATTAGCTGCCTAAGAAAATCCTTGGAGTATTATGTGACAGCAAATTAAACTAGTTGTTGCCCTTTTTCAAAATATTGTTTGTCCGTATTTGTCACATTTCACAAGGATCCCTTGACAAATTTCGGGGGTATTGTGGTTGGAGTAACACCGTAAACCTGTAGGAAGAGTTTCTGCTAGTGTTCTTTGTCGGTTATCAACGTTTGCTTTACACGCAAATAGCGTATCTGGTTCGAAGCCAGACGAGCAGAAACACTTTCCTTCAATGCTGATTTTCAATCCCTTCGGTTAGTCAGCAAGGCTTTTTAATTGTGTGTCGTGGCATAACTCAAACAAACACTTAACCGATGGCAATTTTCAATCAATGAGTCCTTTGAAACTTCAAGCTTTAGCTTTTCACTTGGTTCTATGGTGTAATGGTTAGCACTGGCTCTGAATTCAGTGATTGAGTTCAAGTCTCTCAGTAGAACTTGTTGTGTCACATGTATGAGAAAATACTTGACTTGAGGAAAATAAAAACCACTGCTGAGAACTGGGTTTATCAAGATGGAAATTTGACCAATTTCGTTTCTTAGATACCAAGGACGAACTCAACATGTTTCAACCTATAAAATACATAGACGAATTACCAGGTCATTTGCATTACGTGAAAGTTTATGCGCATGCACGTAGCCCTCGAAAAGGCCTCTCAAAGATGTCAGTGCCACATTTGGCAACACAAACAGTGATTTGTGTTGCCAAAATCCACTTATTTCGTACCATGTGAACACAGACTGTACCGTGCCAGGATACGGCCAGAGAGACCTGCCGTCTCTGTCTTCTCTCTCTCTCTCTTCCCGTTCTATCTCCATCTGCTGAAGTTCAGCATCGGTGTACTCCGGTTCATAAAGGTATGCCTTTGGTATTTTGCTAAAATTACTTTCTTCATCATCTGTTTCATCTGATATTGTGCTAAAATTGCATTTATCATCGGAAGTTTCGGAGTCAGACATGTTGTCCGCGAGTTGCGCTATCAACAGCTGACGGGATTAGGCGCACCGTTGACGTTGATGGTGGCGCGGATTGATGGAAATGGAAGAGAAAATAGTGCCGATTAAAACTGGAGGTATGAATTTTTTTGGTGGGCAGTTTTGTGATGTAAATTAATCAAGCTTTCAAACACATATATTTTTTTCAATTAAAAACGCATAGTTTTGTGGCCCCGGAAACTAACAGGGACTACTTTCTTGAACAACTTCAAGCGGCCAGAACTCTGACCAGGGAGGTGACCACTGAGTGAGACAACGTGTATGCACTATAGTGCTGGTGAGGATTGCATACAACTTCATGTCTGAGGCCGTTTTCACATGTGTGGCCGTACCAGAAAACGGCCAGAGAAAATGCTAATTTTTTCTGTTCACATGTCACGGATCTCTGCCCATATTGCGATCCAGTCTGTTACTACAAATAAACAGCAGGTGGCGGTATACAAACAAGTCTTAGTTCTCCAACAAACAAGGGAGTCAGAAGTACCGACGTCATAAAACGAGCGACAGCCTAGAATGTAAACAAACTGGTCTACTGGTCAGCTGCTACCTGAAGCCATCTACAGGGTGAGTGTTGTAGTAAACCCGCCGTTTTGTAACCTGCTGTGTTGCTGTGGGATGTTTGAATCGCGTTATTTTGGTATTTGTATGGTCGCGAGGTGATTCTGTAATTTCGGCCGGCGGTGTCGTCATTTCCGCATGGAGCGCGTCTATTGTCTTGAGTACGGCCAGAGTACGGGTTGTGTTCACATGGTACGTGGCCGTCTTACCTGGACTAGGTCTACCTCCAAGGCAGGTCTCTCTGGCCGTTTATTTCTGGCACGGTACGTCTGTGTTGACATGTACGAATAGTGGATTTTGACAAATACCGCTAGATGCTGCCAGCAGGAAGCTTCATGTGAAAGCGCCCTGAAATAGGCGCACTATCCCTTTAAACTAGGTGAGGCCCTTTTTCAAAACATTGGTTGTCCGTATTTGTCACATTTCACAAGGATCCCTTGACAAATTTCGGGGGTATTTTGGCTGGAGTAACACTTATAGAAAGAGTTTCTGTAGTGTAGTGGTTATCACGTTTGCTTTACATGCAAAAGGTCTCTGGTTCGAAACCAGACAGCAACACTTTCATTCACTGCTGATTTTCAATCCCATCTGTTAGTCAGCAAGGCTTTTTAATTGTGTGTCGTGGCATAACTCAAAGAACGTTTCACGGATGGCGGTTTTCAATTCATGAGTCCTTCAAAACTTCAAGGTCTTGCTTTTCACATGGTTCTATGGTGTAATGGTTAGCACTCTGGACTCTGAAATCCAGTGTGATCTGAGTTCCAAATTCTCTGTCTAGAACTTTGTTTTCTCATGTATGAGAAATACTTGGACTTGAGGTAAATAAAAAACCCACTGCTGAGAAAAACTGGGTTATCAATCTGGAAAATTTGACCAATTCGATTCTTAGATGCCAAGCCAAGGATTAACACAAATATTTAACCTATAAAAATACATGGACGAATTACCAGGTCATTTGCAATACGTCCTAAAGTTTATGCGCATGGCACGCCAGCCTTGAAAAAGGCCCTCTCAAAGATGTCAGTTGCCACATTTGGCAACAAAAAACAATGGTTGATGAGATGTCGAACAGCTGAAGATGACTCCCCCATATACCGTCGTTACATATGCGAGTCAGAAATGTAACGATTCTGCGAGAATCAAAAAAATTAGTCCTGGTTCAAATCTATACCCCAAACAAACGTTTCAAGCAACCACTGAAACACTAGTGCTTCCGGGATTCAATTGTTTGCACTATAAAAATAGCAACACAAAACGTTAAAGTCTAATTGGAACACCTATCTCTGCCAAAAGGTGTGATTGTAATTTCATATGATGCTTCTGACAAACATTCCTGTAACAGCAAAACAGTACATTTCAGGACATCCTTCAGAAAGCTTTTTTTAGATTTTTTTTTTTTGGGGGGGGGGGTTCACCCAATGCATTAATCACTCACCTTTGTCAGGTTTATATATTAATTGTTGTTTTTTTTCAATCGGGCTGATTGGTTGTAAAAAAAAAAACTGTGTCTAAGGCTGTTGTTAGCTATGGACACTTCCAGAGTGGCTGTGAATTAGCTGCCTAAGAAAATCCTTGGAGTATTAGGTGACAGCAAGTTAAACTATTTGTGGCCCTTTTTCAAAATATTGTTTGTCCGTATTTGTCACATTTCACAAGGATCCCTTGACAAATTTCGGGGGTATTCTGGTTGGAGTAAACCTGTAGGAAGAGTTTCTGTAGTGTAGTGGTTATCACCTTTGCTTTACACGCAAAAATCTCTGGTTCGAAACCAGACAGAAACACTTTCATTCACTGCTGAGTTTCAATCCCTTCTGTTAGTCAGCAAGGCTTTTTAATTGTGTGTCGTGGCATAACTCAAAAAACTTTTCACGGATGGCATTTTCAATTCATGAGTCCTTCAAAACTTCAAGGTCTTTCTTTTCACATGGTTCTATGGTGTAATGGTTAGCACTCTGGACTCTGAATCCAGTGATCTGAGTTCAAGTCTCAGTAGAACCTTTCTTTTCTCATGTATGAGAAAATACTTGACTTGAGGAAAATAAAAACCACTGCTGACAACTGGGTTTATCAAGATGGAAATTTGACCAATTTCGATTCTTAGATGCCAAGGACTAACTCAACATGTTTCAACCTATAAAAATACATTGACGAATTACCAGATAATTTGTCATTTGCATTACGTGAAAGTTTATGCGCATGCACGCAGCCCTCGAAAAGGCCTCTCAAAGATGTCAGTGCCACATTTGGCAACACAAACAATGGTTGATGAGTGTCGAACAAGCTGAAGATGACTCCCCCATATACCGTAGTTACCTATGCGAGACAAAGCTAGAAACGTAGAGAATAACCAAATTTATTGACACCAAACTCTATACCCAACAAATGTTTCAAGCAACCACCCAACCTCAAGTGCTTCCGGGATTCAATTGTTAGCACTATAAAAATACCAACAGAAAACGTTAAAGTCTAATTGGAACTCCTATCTCTGCCAAAAGGTGTGATAGTAATTTCGAATGATTCTTTTGACAAACATTCCTGTAACAGCAAACCAGTACATTTCAGGTCGTCCTTCAGAAAGCTTTTGACAGATTTTTTTTTTGGGGTTAGGTTAACCCAATGCATTAATCACTCACCTTTGTTAGGTTTATATATTAGTTGTTGTTTTTTTCAATCGGGCTAATTGATTATAAAAAAAACTTTTGTCTAAGGCTGTTGTTAGCTATGGACACTTCCAGAGTGGCTCCCCCCCCCCCCCCCCCCCCCCCCCCCCCTCCCCCCCGTGCCAATCCCTCCCACGATGCCCCCCCCCCCCCCCCCCCCATCCCCCACAGAAAATCCTTGGAGTATTAGGTGACAGCAAGTTAAACTAGTTGTGGCCCTTTTTCAAAACATTGTCCGTATTTGTCACATTTCACAAGGATCCTTTGATAAATTTCGGGGGTATTTTGGCTGGAATAACACCTGTAGGAAGTGGTTCTGTAATTTAGTGGTTATTAAGTTTGCTTCACACGCCACAGGTCTCTGGTTGGAAACCAGACAGAAACTCTTTCGTTCACTGCTGATTTTCAATCAGCCAAACAAAGAGCCAAACTCTCAGCTTCCTTCTAAGATGGCGCCGAGGATGGCAGCCGTGGTGCTTTCGTGCGCTCTGTTTTGTTTGTTATTGTGCGTTAACTGTTCGTCTGCGTGCTCTTATACCCGCATGGAGCTTCTGGACATTAGAACTACCACCCCTACGGACTTATTACCAGTTTTTTAGCATCAGCTGCGGACCTGGTCCATTTTTTGACCAAAAGAGGGAAACGGCGCCGTGGAAAGCGAGCGGGTTCACTCGTCCGCCTGCGCAGACGGGGCGCGCGCACGCCTTTACCTGGCATCTTTCTCTCAAACGTCCGCTCACTTCCCAACAAGATGGACGAACTAGCGCTGCTGATGAGAAGTAACAAGGACTTTTCCTCGTTTTGTGTTTTGTGCTTCACGGAGACGTGGCTAAGCGCGAGTGTCCCGGACAGCGAGCTTCACCTGGAAGACTTCCATCTCCTCCGCGCGGATCGCAACGCGGAGCTCTCCAACAAAACAAAAGGCGGTGGCGTTTGCTTCTACATCAACAGCAGCTGGTGCACGGATGTGACTGTGATCTCCCAACACTGCGCTCCTTCTCTGGAATATCTTTTCATTCACTGTAAGCCTTTTTATTCACCGCGTGAGATCGCTTCAGTCATTCTGGTGGCTGCCTACATTCCGCCGAGCGCGGACGTGCACGAGGCTCAGCGCACGCTTGCAGGCCAGATATTACATGCGGAGCGGTCTTTTCCGGACTCTCTTGTTATCGTGCTTGGTGACTTTAACAAGGGAAACCTGAGCCAGGAATTACCAAAGTATAGACAGTTCATTAAATGCCCGACCAGAGAGGAGAACACGTTGGATCACTGCTACACTACAGTCAGCAGAGCGTATCATGCTGTGCCGCGCGCTGCCCTCGGACTATCAGATCACGTGATGGTGCACCTAATTCTCTCATACCGACAGAGACTGAAATTGGCCAAGCCTGTCGTGATAACAACAAGGAAATACACCTCTGAAGCTGTGGAGGAGCTGCGCTCATGTTGGGAGACGACAGACTGGGAAGCGTTTGGAGCAGCCACGGACAATCTGGACGAGTATACGGACACTGTGACCTCATACATTCAGTTCAATGAGACGCGCATCATCCCAACGCGCACCAGGATTTGTTATAACAATGACAAGCCCTGCTTTACACCCAAGCTCCGGCGCCTACGTGAGGAGAAGGAAGTAGCGCGGCAGAGCGAGGACTGGAGTACATACAGACGAGCAAAGTACCACTTCAGCAGTGAAGTGAGAAGAGCAAAATCTGTGTACTCCAACCGTATACAGGAACACTTTAGCTCCAATGACTCTGCAGCCGTGTGGAGGGGGTTGAGGGCTCTCACAAACTACAAGCCCAAAGCCCCCCAGGCCCTGACCGACCGGACTCTCGCCCAGGGCCTGAATACACACTACTGCCGCTTTGAACAGCCGTCTGCTCCTCACACCTCTGCTCCCCCCACCATCACCCCAACCATCAACGACCCCAGCACTTCATCAAAGGACTCCTCAGACCCCCCCTCCTCCCCCCCTGCCCTCTCCATCCAGGAGGAGGATGTGCGCCGACAGTTTTTGAGGCTGAACAGGAGGAAGGCCCCCGGGCCGGACGGTGTCTCCCCCTCCACCCTGAGACACTGCGCGGATCAGCTGGCCCCCGTGTTCACTGACATTTTCATCACCTCCCTGGCGCTCTGTCGCGTGCCGTCCTGCTTTAAAACCTCCACCATCGTCCCTGTCCCCAAAAAGCCACGGATCACAGGACTTAATGACTACAGGCCGGTGGCGCTGACGTCTGTGGTCATGAAGTCATTTGAGCGCCTGGTTCTGCCCCACCTCAAGGACATCACCACCAGCCTCCTGGACCCACTGCAGTTCGCCTACAGAGCCAACAGGTCTGTGGATGATGCAGTGAACCTGGCCCTCCATTTCATCCTGGAGCATCTGGACTCCCCAGGAACCTACGCCAGGATCCTGTTTGTGGACTTCAGCTCTGCCTTCAACACCATCCTCCCTGGACTGCTACGAGACAAGCTATACCAGCTCAGTGTGCCCGACTCCCTCTGCAGGTGGATCACTGACTTCCTGTCGGACCGGAGACAGCACGTGCGGTTGGGGAAGATTGTCTCGGACAATCGGACTACAAACACTGGGACTCCTCAGGGCTGTGTACTCTCCCCCTGGCTCTTCTCGCTGTATACAAACTGCTGCACCTCCAGTCACCAGTCAGTAAAGCTGATCAAGTTTGCGGACGACACCACCCTCATCGGACTTATCTCAGACGGTGATGAGTCCGCCTACAGGAGAGAGGTGGACCGGCTGGCTTCTTGGTGCAGTCACAACAACCTGGAGCTGAACGCCCAGAAGACAGTGGAGATGATCATGGACTTCAGGAAAGTCACAGCCCCACCGTATCCCCTCACCCTGATGGACTCTCCCACCCCCATCTCCATCGTGTACTCCTTCCGTTTCCTGGGCCCCACCATCACCCAGGACCTCAAGTGGGAGCCAACCATCAGCTCGCTCATCAAGAAGGCCCAGCAGAGGATGTACTTCCTGCGGCAGCTGAGGAAACTCAAGGTGCCGACCGAGATGCTGGTGCAGTTCTACACGGCCATCATCGAGTCCATCCTCACCTCCTCCATCACCGTGTGGTCCCCCGGCGCCGCAGACCGGGACAGACACCGACTGCAGCGCATCGTGCGTGCTGCTGAGAAGGTGATTGGCTGCAGGCTCCCATCCCTCCGGGACCTGTTCACTTCCAGGACCCGGAGGCGTGTGGGTCGGATCACAGCTGACTCTTCTCACCCTGGACACCGACTATTCTCCATCCTCCCCTCAGGCAGGAGGCTACGGTCCATCCAGACCCACACCTCCCGCCACCTGAACAGTTTCTTCCCCTCCGCCATCAGACTCATGAACAATAACAAGACCCGATAGTTCAGTTAAAGACCCATGTAGGATAGAACCATCTGCACTACGTAACTTTATTTTACTGCACTGTGTGGTCTGACCACACTTAGATCTGCTGCTGTCATTCACCTGCACATCTGTGAATGGAACCCTGCTGCTGTTCTTATGTTAAAAGGATGTTTATCTCTTCATAGTTCCTTTATATTACATACAGATTATAATATTTATAAAAACTTTAGCCTTATGGCTCATTCTTTTTATTTTATTTATTTTTTATTTTATTTTATTTTTACTTATGTTAAATGTTTTATGTGCACAACTGTACCGGAAAAAATTCCTAGTTTGTGAACTTGTTCTCAAACAATGGCAATAAAACCGATTCTGATTCTGATTCTGATTCTTCTCTTAGTCAGCAAGGCTTTTTAATTGTGTGTCGTGGCATAACTCGTAAAACGTTTCACCGATGGCGGTTTTCAATTACTGAGTCCTTCAAAACTTCAAGCTCTATATTTTCACATGGTTCCATCGTGTAATGGTTAACACTCTGTACTCTGAATCCAGTAATCTGAGTTCAAGTCTCAGTAGAACCTTTGTTGTCACATGTATGAGAAAATATTTTACTTGCGGAAGATAAACAGCACTGCTGAGCTCTGGGTTTATCAAGATGGAAATTTGACCAATTCATTTCTTAGATGTCAATACAAGGATTAACTCAACATATTTCTACCTATACGAATACATTGACGAATTACCAGATAATTTGTTATTTGCATTACGTGAAAGGTTATGCGCATGCACGTAGCCCTCGAAAAGGCCTCTCAAAGATGTGAGTGCCACATTTGGTAACACAAACAATTGTTGATGGGTGTCGAACAAGCTGAAGATGACTCCCCCATATACCTTAGTTACCTATGTGAGACATAGCTAGAAACGTGGAGAGACACTAAAATCTATACCCAACAACTGTTTCAAGCAACCACCCAACCTTAAGTGCTTCCGGGATTCAATTGTTTCCACTATAAAAATACCAACACAAAACGTTAAAGTCTGATTAGAACTCCTATCTCTGCCAAAAGGTGTGATTTTAATTTCAGATGATGCTTTTGACAAACATTCCTATAACAGCAAACCAGTACATTTCAGGTCGTCCTTCAGAAAGCTTTTGACAGATTTTTTTTTGGGTGGGGGGGCTTTAACCCAATGCATTAATCACTAACCTTTGTTAGGTTTATAAATTAGTTGTTATTTTTTTTTCAATCGGGCTTATTGATTGTAAATAAAAACTTTTGTCTAAGGCTGTTGTTAGCTATGGACACTTCCAGAGTGGCTGTGAATTAGCTGCCTAAGAAACTCCTTGGAGTATTATGTGACAGCAAGTTAAACTAGGTGTGGCCCTTTTTCAAAACATTGGTTGTCCGTATTTGTCACATTTCACAAGGATCCCGTGACAAATTTCGGGGGTATTTTGGCTGGAGTAACACTTATAGAAAGAGTTTCTGTAGTGTAGTGGTTATCACGTTTGCTTCACACGCAAAAGGTCTCTGGTTCGAAACCAGACAGAAACACTTTCCTTCAATGCTGATTTTCAATCCCTTCTGTTAGTCATCAAGGCTTTTTAATTGGGTGTCGTGGCATAACTCAAACAAACACTTAACCAATGGCAATTTTCAATCCATGAGTCCTTTGAAACTTCAAGCTCTCTGTTTTCATGTGTTTCTATGGTGTAATGATTAGCACTCTGGACCTTGAATCCAGTGATCTGAGTTCAAATCTCAGTAGAACCTTTGTTTTCACATGTATGAGAAAATATTTGAATTGAGGAAAATAAACAGCACTGCTGAGATCTGGTTTTATCAATATGGAAATTTGACCAATTTCGTTTCATTGATGTCAAGCCAAGGACTAACTCAACATGTTTCAACCTATAAGAATACATTGACGAATTACCCGATAATTTTGCATTACGTGAAAGGTTATGCGCATGCACGTAGCCCTGTAAAAGGCCTCTCAAAGATGTCAGTGCCACATTTGGCAACACAAACAATGGCTGATGAGCGCTGAACAAGCTGAAGATGACTCCCCCATTCACCTTAGTTACCTATGCGAGACATAGCTAGAAACATGGAGAATCACAAAACTTATTGTCACCAAACTCTATACCCAACAAACGTTTCAAGCAACCACCGAACCTCAAGTGCTTCCGGGATTCAATTGTTTGCACTATAAAAATACCAACACAAAACGTTAAAGTCTAATTGGAACTCCTGTCTCTGCCAAAAGGTGTGATTGTAATTTCAGATGATGGTTTTGACAAACATTCCTATAACAGCAAACCAGTACATTTCAGGTCGTCCTTCAGAAAGCTTTTGACAGATTTTTTTTTTTTTGGGGGGGGGTTCACCCAATGCATTAATCACTCACCTTTTTTAGGTTTATATATTAATTGTTGTTTTTTTTCAATCGGGATTATTGGTAGTAAAAAAAAAAACTGTGTCTAAGGCTGTTGTTAGCTATGGACACTTCCAGAGTGGCTGTGAATTAGCTGCCTAAGAAAATCCTTGGAGTATTATGTGACAGCAAGTTAAACCAGGGGCCTATTGCACAAAAGTAGAATTAAGAAAGCCAGGATAACAGAACAGTCGCGGCTTGACCTAGTTTAATCAGTGCATCCTGGCTTAATCCGTTGCACGTTTGCTGAGCCAGGATGAGAACGCGCGGATATGTAAAGCCAGGTGTATATAGTTTGGATAAATGCGCGTTCACGGCATTCTTAAAAAGATCGTGAAATCGATCACAGAATCACCGATGCAAAAATGGACAAAACCCGTGCGGCATACTTTTCGCCTAATGAGCAACAGCTTCTTATGGAAACATATGAAGAAGTGAAACATATAATTTGTAAAAAAGGCAATACAGCTGCTGTAATAAAGCAAAGAGAGAATGCTTGGCAAACAATAGCGGACCGATTGAATGCGTAAGTAGTCCAAATAACCAGTGCTCCACTGAAACCCTCATAACTACAATTAATTTTACTTGTACTTACAATTCATTTTCAGTTACTTGTCATTTTCAAAAATAATTGTATACTTTGCCTTAAATGTGTCCAGTGGACATGCATTTAACATGAAGAATAATTGCAAACACTTACCCACTATGTGCATCTATTTGATATATTTAGTTTCTTTTATTTCTCTAATCTGTTTAATCTTTTTACTATTACTATTTACTATCTATTTGTATGTAGGTTTTGTTTCTAATTGATTTGATGTAATCTATAATCAGATCATTTGCTCTATTTTTATCCATCTAATCTATTTTATCATTTGTATCTATCTATCTTTCCTCTTAAAGAACAAACATGTCTGGCCAAATAAGGACTTGGCAGCAAGTCAAGATTAAATACAAGAATATTTTGCAGGCTGGTAAGTGACTTGTTTGCTGAGAACATAGGTGACATGTTTGCTGACATTTTATTATCTGTGCTGATTATAGCAATAAAAAAAAAGTCATATATCTGGTACGGGGGGTGGCCCTCCAACCCAAGACTTCACCCCAGCAGAGGAGCTGGCCCTGGACTTAAATAAAGGGAAGCCAGTGATTGAAGGGATCCAGGGAGGGACAGCCACTGACTCTGGCCCAGCAAGGGATACTGGCCTCTTCATACAATGTACATTATTGCCATATTACTGCACATGGAAAATATTGAAATCCATTTATATTTTGTTATGTGGACTGTGTGACTTTGCCTTATACCTTGCAGTGGCTGGTAACACCCTTACACTTTTGGAGCCACCAGACTATGATTCGCCGGTGAGTATTCTTTATTAAATCATAGGCTTTGCATGTTCTGTCAAAAATATCAATACAAGTAATGAATATGGCAGAGGGAAGCCACATCTACAGCAGTGGAGTGCACTTCTGCCGATGATGAGACCGTGTCGCTGGACTCCAGAAGGCTCGAGGTATCATGTCAATTTTCAAATCAAATCAAATCAAACTTTATTTATAAAGCGCTTTTCAAACAAAGAAAGTTACTCAAAGTGCTTTACAGATTTAAAATAACCCAACAACCCCCCCCCCTTCAAAAAATAAAAGCATCAGTGCAAATACAACCCCCTCCCAACCCAACCCATCAGCCATACTCACTCACACACACACTTAGAAGCTACAAAAAGCGGGCTGAGTACAGATGAGCCAGGAAATGCCATCATGGAGCCATCTGCATCAGCAGCAGCAGATCAACAGCAGCAGCCAAGGCTCCCACCCAGGGCGCCCAGAGGAGGGAGGGCTGGTACCCCCACCTCCACCCAAGCGCTACCTGGGGGGCACCCAGGCAGCCACAGCCGACCACCGCCCCGATGCAGGGGGCTCCCCAGAGAGGAAACACTGGCAAGAAAGATTAAAATACATTAAAATATAAAGTTAATAAAATATAAAGTATATAAAGTATAAAACAATAAGTGTAAAACAAATAATAAAAATGCAAAGCAGATTAATAAATAAACAGTTAAAAGCTGAACTAAAAATTAAATCAGGTAAAACATGCTGAGCGATTAAAAATATATTAATAAATAATAATTAGTTAAAGGCTAAGCTAAAAAGGTGAGTCTTGAGTCTGCTCTTAAAAACATTAATGTTCTCTGCGGCCCTGAGGTCCTCTGGCAGCCTGTTCCAGAGGTGAGGGCCATAATAATGGAAAGACGCCTCACCATGAGTCTGTGTCCTGACTTTGGGGATGATAAGGAGACGGCTGCCAGAGGAGCGCAGAGACCGCGAGGGTTCATACGGTAAAAGCATTTCTGACAGATACGAAGGCCCAAGACCATTAAGACACTTAAAGACCATTAAAAGAACCTTAAAATCGATCCTAAAACATACGGGGAGCCAATGCAGTGATTCTAAGACCGGTGTAATGTGCTCCCGCCTCCTAGTCTTCATCAGGACACGAGCTGCTGAATTCTGTAGAAGCTGTAAACATGAGGTAGTCTTGTTATTGTCATTTGCATTATGTGAAAGGTTATGCGCATGCACGTAGCCCTGTAAAAGGCCTCTCAAAGATGTCAGTGCCACATTTGGCAACACAAACAATGGCTGATGAGCGCTGAACAAGCTGAAGATGACTCCCCCATTCACCTTAGTTACCTATGCGAGACATAGCTAGAAACATGGAGAAACACAAAACTTATTGTCACCAAACTCTATACCCAACCGTGAAAGGTTATGCGCATGCACGTAGCCCTGTAAAAGGCCTCTCAAAGATGTCAGTGCCACATTTGGCAACACAAACAATGGCTGATGAGCGTTGAACAAGCTGAAGATGACTCCCCCATACACCTTAGTTACCTATAAGAGACATAGCTAGAAACATGGAGAATCACAAAACTTATGGTCACCAAACTCTATACCCAACAAACGTTTCAAGCAACCACCGAACCTCAAGTGCTTCCGGGATTCAATTGTTTGCACTATAAAAATACCAACACAAAACGTTAAAGTCTATTTGGAACTCCTATCTCTGCCAAAAGGTGTGATTGTAATTTCAGATGATGCTTTTGACAAACATTCCTATAACAGCAAACCAGTACATTTCAGGTCGTCCTTCAGAAAGGTTTTGACAGATTTTATTTTTGGGGGGGGTTCACCCAATTCATTAATCACTCACCTTTGTTAGGTTTATATATTAGTTGTTGTTTTTTTTTCAATCGGGCTTATTGTTTATAAAAAACTACTTTTGTCTAAGGCTGTTGTTAGCTATGGACACTTCTAGAGTGGCTGTGAATTAGCTGCCTAA
>JAPXFQ010002716.1:0-21810 GCA_028564705.1 Apricaphanius iberus | reverse complement strand
AAAGCCGTTTTGGACATAATCACGTGAAATTTCGTGTGTCTTTGACACGCAAACAACACGTAAACAACGCGCAAACAACACGTAAACAACGCGTACTTTTCGCGTGAAGATATTCGAGGCGAAAACAACACGTATACAACGCGTTCAGGACGTGCAAACAACGCGTACTTCACGTGTTGGGTTATGTCGCTGCTTATTGGCTGACAAAACCTTGGCATGATCCATTACAAAAAGAAGTAAAGGGGGGAACTAGCAGATCACAGCAGACTGCAGATAACCCAGTTTTTGTCATCTGCTAGAATCTCTTGAACGTTATATTGAGAAGACACACATGCACAGATGCAGAAATAAGTTTTAAAGACTAACCTCGGTTTCTAAATTTTGTGCACAGAGTACGAATCGCTACTCTCGGGTATATGAAAACAGTTAATTAATCATAAATAGTTAATAAATGCCTTATGTTTTACTAGCTGCTACAATGGCAAAGTGGTTTACACAACAGCTTGCGATGACGCAAGGCAGTTGTTCGCGTCCGGGTAGTGGACTGTACTTATACTTTTTTTTTGTAATACGGTGCCAACAAAATTTTATTTTTTTCCACAATCCAAGATGAATATTTTAAATATACGAGCACTTGAAAAAAATGAATTCACCCTTTTTGAGGAAAAAGTATGTACGTGTGTGTGTGTGTGTGTATGTATGTATCTATGTAACATCTGCGCCCCCACACCCCACCCCACCCCTCCCTACTCAGCTCTATCCTCCGTTCCTCATTCGCTTAACATGGTGCCAAACGTTAAGCTTGGTTTTTTTTTATGCGGACCTGCAAGCTGTTGTTAAATGTGAACCGCAAAGCCTGACATAGATTTCACTGTGGAAGCATTGGAGAAATCTTAGTGAAAAAGAGAAAAATAACAATTTGTGAGGGTTTTTTTTTGTTTTTGTTCAAATCTTCTAACCTGCTGATTATGAGGGTCCATGTACCTAAGAAGTTTTTGAATAAATATAACGGTGGCCATGCATGTGACCCTCTAAAGTTCCTCAGTTTGCATTTGGCACAGTGTATAATTATGATGCGGACATAAAGCAAAAAGGGAGCTGCAGGTACTTTATAAATCAGCCATGGTGACTTTTACTGTGTGCTGTAAGCCAATGTAAGTCAAGGTATATACATTCTTAAAAACAATAGAAAAAAATTACATAAATAAAAAAAATTACTTATAAAAATCTCTTCTGTTCATTTTAAATAAATATGACATAACAAATTGCTGTTTAAACTGTGGCTATCAACTTGTATAAGCTCATATAATCAAATCAAGTGGGAGTCAGGTCAAATTAAACAAAAAAGGCTATCACTTTAATGCTAAAAATAAACACTATTATTAAAAAGTGTGTGTGTTTTTTCACAGATGGCACCATGTGGAGGTCCAAGAAAAAACATTAAAGATTAAGGCCAGTACAGTACAAAATGTCAAAATGACACATTGCTAAGGCATTAAGGTAAAGATGAGCAGTCTCTAATGCTATTTATTGGCCACACCATTACCCCAAGTTTATCACTGTACCTTTATTTGTTTTATTTTACATTAGCATCAAGACACCATCATCGAGGACTTCGACCACATCAGGCCATACCAATGAGAACCTCACATCACCTTCTTCAATCACAACTGTTCATATTAATGAAGCACATGTGAGGAAGTAATTTAAAACAAAAATAATCCAATAATGTGCCTCTTGCCACTTTTAGGGTTTATTCACAGCATAAAGATTGCTTAGTATATCATTTTTCTGTTCATTTAAAATATGAATACCTGCAGCTTAAATGATCAGCCATTTCTTCTTAGCAAAATTGTGGGACTTCTGAAGAGGTTATTGTCATAAGATTCCGGATTTTTGAATTGGACACTTGATATGTCATGCATAACCAGCAGTTTTACATTCTTAACACTACCGTTCTGGAGACTAAAATGAAGAGTCACTTCAGTCGATTTTTTTAAACTGGGATAACCTTTCTACAATTAAACTGATTAGAAGTGTAAAAGACTCTACACACTAGCCGTTTCCAGATCGGTAAACTACACTTCAGTGGCTGGAAAACCTGTGGGAGGAAAGCAGCAGGCAGTTTCTAACCAGCTACAACGACCACAGTCGCACTACGAAGCATCAGTAACTTTAGTGGTCAGAGGTCGGAATAGCAATCTGTAAAAATGTCTTTCAGCCATTAGAGATTGAAATGTCTACGCCAGGTACGTAGAGGGCTGTTCTTATCATACATGGTGGTAATATTAGTCCAGGGGGTCACGTTAACTGAAGTTTCCTTATTTCTAACAGGTGTTTCATTCAAGCTTCATTTGAATTTACAACAGAATTGAGTGTATCTGGCTGTTGTACGTATAGTCTTATCCTCCCCCCAGTCCAATTTTTTTTTTGCTTTTTTAGACAGTGTGTTATTTTTTTTCAGCTTCATTTACCTTATTCGTCGTTTAATTGTCCTGGCCGATACCCCCAAAACAGCACCAATTTGCGGAGTAGAAAATCCACATGACCGCAAGAACTTTAGCTGTTCTTCTGTGATTTGGTAGCTGCTCCTTCCAAATTGAGCAGCTCTTACAAGATGTGCCTGATAGGCAAAGCTATCTTCTGTGGATGAAAATTAAAGAAATAATTAGAATACAATAATTTCATATAATATATATATAAAATATTATAAAGCTACATACAGTTTACACAGTTACTATACAGCGTTGATGACAACTCTGCCAGTGCAGCTGCATATAGAATTGGAATAACTGGGTACTATCTTCCTAATCTCACAGGAGATTCTAGCAGATGAGGAAAAACAGTATTATCCGCAGCCTGCGGTGATCTGATAGCCTGGGTGCCAGCCGAACTTAGTCCCTCCCACAACGTTTGTGGTCTGGAAGTTCTGAGTAGAATTGAGTCTGGCTACGTCAGGGTAGTGATCTGATCCCTCTGTCCCAGGTTTAAACTATGCTTATATCATACTTCCCTGTAGGCACCGTATTACAAAAAAAAAAAAAAGTATAAGTACAGTCCACTACCCGGACACGAACCACTGCCTTGCGGCACCGCAAGCTGGTGTGTAAACCACTTTGTCATTGTAGCAGCTAGTAAAACATAAGGCATTTATTAACTATTTATGATTAATTAACTGTTTTCATATACCCGAGAGTAGCGATTTGTACTCTGTGCACAAAATTTAGAAACCGAGGTTAGTCTTTAAAACTTATTTCTGCATCTGTGCATGTGTGTCTTCTCAATATAACGTTCAAGAGATTCTAGCAGATGACAAAAACTGGGTTATCTGCAGTCTGCTGTGATCTGCTAGTTCCCCCCTTTACTTCTTTTTGTAATGGATCATGCCAAGGTTTTTTCAGCCAATCAGCAGCGACATAACCCAACACGTGAAGTACGTGTTGTTTGCACGTCCTGGACGCGTTGTATACGTGTTGTTTTCGCCTCGAATATCTTCACGCGAAAAGTACGCGTTGTTTACGTGTTGTTTGCGCGTTGTTTACGTGTTGTTTGCGTGTCAAAGACACACGAAATTTCACGTGATTATGTCCAAAACGGCTTTCCATAGTGCTGAGTCACTTTCCACACCGCGAGCAGCTCCAGAACATTTATGTGGAGAGACATGTGATCTGGCCAAGGCTCTCCTACCGCCTGAGACAGACACGTTCCTCCCCAACCTGACAGGGAGGCGTCTGTGAACACAGAGAAGTGTGACGTCGGTCTGCTGAGGGGAACCCCCTCTGACACGATGTGGGGGTTTCCCCAGTGGGTCAGATCGCCTCTCAATGAAGGAGGAACAGAGATCATTCGCCTCTTCTGGCGCACAGGATCCACTAGCCGAGTGAACCACCTCTGAAGGCGTCTCATGTGGAGCAAACCCAGCGGAACAACAACGTGAGCCGCTGACATCATTCCCAGCAGCCGCATCACTGACAGAGCCGTCACCGCGCTGTGAGGCTGGATGCGGCGGAGCAGCGCAGACAGAGCCTCGGATCTTGGCTGTGACAGCCGAGCTCTCATTACGGCTGAGTTTAACTCCACCCCCAGATAAACGATCATCTGGGATGGGAGAACAGAACTCTTTTCCCAGTTTATGGAGAAGCCCAGGTTTAGCAGGTGTACCGCTAAGGTTCTGGTCTGCACAGCTGCTTCCTCTCTGGACCGAGCCAGCAGCAGCAGGTCGTCCAGGTAAAAGAGGATCCTCATCCCCGCCGTGCGTAATGGCTGCAGCGCCGTTTCCACGCATTTGGAGAACGTGCGCGGAGCGAGAGAGTAACCGAACGGGAGGCGGTGGTACTGATAGGGAATCCCATGGAAGCAGAAACGCAGAAATCTGCGGCGCTTCGGGATGATGGGGATGTGGAAATATGCGTCCTTCAGATCTATGGAGGTGAACCAGTCGTCCTGGTGAACATTTTCCAGCAGCTGTCTGATTGTCAGCATGTGGAACTGTCTCTCCACGATCGATTTGTTGAACAGGGACAGATCGAGATTGGGTCTCATTCCTCCCGTTCTTTTCGGAACCAGGAAATACCAGGAATAAAACCCGGTGTTTTTTCCTCTCCGAACATGAGCATGGTAGCAGCATCTGATTTATCTAGATTGTAGTTAGATTCATAAAAACATAATTCCAGCTGTTGGGTTGCCTGGTTCGCTGCTGATACACCCACTGCCCCACCCTCTTTCAAAAACCGGACACACAGTCACCCCAACTTGTCTACAGTCACTGTGCACCGTTTCATGTTGATTAGCTCTATGGTGTACTTCTGAATTATGTCCAAGTTTGAGGCCTGGCCCCGCCCCTTCAACATACACAAAAACTCAATAATTTTATTACTTTAAATCCCCGTGCCTGACGGCCATCTGGACCAATTTACAAGCTGATCAATCAAAGTCTGTAGGAAAAGTTTATGTGATAAGCCTAGTTCATGCTTCTGCGTTTTGACGGAGACGTATTGACGCAACGCGATAATTCCGTCAACGCAAGGGCTCTCCGTCACCTTCGCAAGGACGCACGTAGTAGAGGCCCGAATTTTAACTATCCGTCGACGGAGAGCGAATGAATCTGATTGGTCAGTTTCGGTAACAGCCACAGATCGCATCACCAGAACGGGGCTCTGTAGTCGCTGTAATCAGTTAATGCTGCGTTTGGCCGCTATATGCTTTATATTGAAAGGATAATTTATCTAATGTGTTCCTTTGGCGATTTTGAACACAATGAGGTGTAGGAAAACAACAAAAAACGGCTGCCGTGTTTTGTTTCCATGTGTTTCTAGAGGATTCTATGAGCTGCACTAGAAAGCTTTACAGCTTAATCAAAACTTACTTCCTGTCGTTCATTGCTCCTTGAGGAAGAAATGCGTTCACAAGCCTAGAAACAAAACAGAAGCGGCGCTGTGTGATAGTAGGCAGAGACGCCGTGAAAACGTAGCACGCCCTGCTGTCCTGGTCGAGCAACGCTGAAAAAATCAATAGAGAATAGAGTGGAAGAGCGGAGTACTATAAACGGAAAACGTCTCCTTCAATACGTCTGCGTCTGAGTGCAAATCTGCGGTCGGAGAAGCATAAACTAGGCTCAAAATGTCAAAAAATTTGAGAAAAAATGGCCGACTTCCTGTCCGTTTGGTAGAATGACGTTACAAGAGTTTTTAGCTTGTCAAATGTCTTTAATGATTTAAACTGTTCTGAAAGTGTGATTGCGAAGGGGTGCTGATGAGCCACATGCCCCGCCCCTTTTAAATTCAAGTAAAAAAAAAAACACACACCCTTGATGCTTGTGCAAATTTCGGTGAGTTTTTGAATATTTTTAGGGCTCCAAAAAGCGTTTCGATTACAGACGAGAATAATCGGAAAGATACTAAATATTACAGGTCTTCACGGAGCTTAGCTGCTCGGGCCTAATGAATAGATTTTGTGATGACATAGATCAGTATGACTATGTATGCTTAAAGACCAATGCTTGTGATAGAGGAGACTTAAGCTGATTCTGGAATACTCTTGTTGTGGTCTCAAAGACTCTGGTGTGTTGGTCAAACACAGATGATGTAACAACTTGGTTTGGAAAATGATCTTTACTGTTCATTGTTCTTATTGTGCGTTAGTCCAATACTTATAGTCTAAAAAGAAACAGGAATAAAGATACATATTACTTAATATGTTTAACTTACATAAACATTAGTTTAAACTGTAACTTGCACTGTGATCATTAACTTTAAATAAATCAGAATTACATGGGGAACATATTCTGATAATAATGGAAGCCCTCACGAGCTTTTACAGAAAATATAGTGAAAGACTATGTATATCAGATCAGACCCCCTACTAATCCTGTTGTAATCCCGCCATCCACTGGCGGAAAACGGAATTTCGACGTCTCATTAAATGGCAGCTACGCACGTGTCCACGAACATTCCAGACCCGCGTTAAACACGGCAAATAATCAAGACTGGTGCAGCTGGTTAACTGGATGAACAGTATTATTATAATAAAAAACTTGGAAATATTCCTGATACGAATTGGTGTCTAGTTACCCTATTACTGTGGTGGAAACGCACACGAACGTAGCTTACATTTAAGCTTAATTATAATCAGCTGTTTCACTGACAAACATCTCTAACATATTCATGGTTAATGAAGATACTTACTTTGCGTCAAGTTCTAATAATTGAACACTGAAGGGGGGCAAACGTTCTCTTAACTCTCTTAATATGCACTGGAACTGTACGCTTACCTTGTGAACTGTTCACCGCTTCAGCTGGTACAAAGTAAAGCTGCCGCCCAACGTGACGGCGCGCACAGAAAAGCGACCCAGCTGGTCGAGAGAATTCAAGCAGTACCACCTATATTTCTAATACTACACACATCTAAATAACAAGAAATAATATGTTATACAACAAAGTCCGGGACCCTTTTCTACACTTGTTTTGAAGAGTTTTGGGTCTGAAGCTAGGTTTGTTTTAAACGAATTGTGATACATTTAAGACTAATTAGCACCTTCTGGTTTGGGTGCAAATAACCACTTCACAATGCAAGCAAGAGTGAATAAAAAAATATTTGAAGGAAGTAATGTTTGATTAAATAAGTTGCCTTGTTACAAAATTAAAACCTTTGGAGAATTGATTCTTTTTTAATGGATCGGTCACTAAAGTGATCCAACTAATTTGAGTATTTTGGCATGCAAAAAGGGGCGGTTTCAAAAATGACTTCCATTATTTTTCTGTGTTTAAACTATTTTAAATCCGGCCAAGCCCATTGACGCGGTATATGCATTCCAGTGCAGCGAAGAATGTTCAGAGCTGTTCCTTTGCAGAAACTTAAACAGGATCCACACAAAAGCATGACTCAACACAAAAGTTCAAACTCATCAGGCCAAGACTGAGCAGTTCATCTACCTCTGAAGGACAGCAGTCACTCTTTTGAAGACAAAGCAGCTTTGAGTTGTTTACCTAGGAAATATGACAGAAACTTGCACCTTGAGGCAAGTGACTAATACAGCGCATATTATTAGGATCATTTCCCTGTTAACGAGACTTTGAGCTTACATAACCTTGGTGGCCTTGTTAGGAACAACAATAGCCTAATCAGTGAGCCTTAATATAGTCTTTACATAGCTGATACTCACAATCCAGCCTTTCCTGAACTGAAGAAACCTTTTGGATGAGAGATGAAATGTTCTCACGATAACAAGAAAAGTCCAGTTACCTTCACTTCAGAGCCGCATGCAGCTCTTACGCGCCGCCCTAGTGGAATCCTGGAGCTTTTGGGGCGGATCAAAAAATGTCGGTCCACTCTTTGTCACCGTACGTGCGTTAAATGAATTCAGTCGCAACTTATTCCGTCATCTTCACAGCATGTTTTTGACATATATGTGCACATTTTTCATAGAAAAAAAGGAGCGGTTTTAAAGCTTGTCCAGAGAACGGTCTAAGAGAACGGTTTTGAAAATAACCTTAGGGTCCCGTGTGGAACATCTGTTGTGAATCAGCTTTATGTAAATAAAGTGAATGGAATCAAAGACGTATTCGTCTCATTATAGTAGCTTTACTATAATTACGTGGTATCTGGTTTGTGTTAATGTGTTGTCAGTACTGCGGTCTGCATATGTTCCTGTTAAATTGCTAACATTTCTGTTTGTTATTTCTAATGCAGTCTGCTTGCTTAAATGCACGATTGTCATTAAGTATTAAGGAACCCCTCTTTTTTATAGCTTTTAAGTTACACAGTATTCTTGTGTTAGTGATGGTGTTTCAGATTCATTGTGAAACATTACTGAATGTTTTATGAGGCTTTGGGCCATTGATTGGTTGTCATATATGGTTAGTGGATATGTTAAGTAAAAATTTGCGTCTGGAAAGAAAATGATGTTTGTATTTCTACTTTTGATCTGGCTGCACTGAAATGAATTTCTCCTCGTGGGACGATAAAGGATTCTTCAATTCAAAACTCTTCTGACGTCATGCAAAAATAGAGTTTCTGGTCTGTCTGTTAGGGTAGGGGTTTTCGTGTTTGAGTTTTAGTTTGTTCTTTTCCGTATACAGCTTAAATTATTCTTTTAGTTTAAGGTGTTTTTGACACTACTTTTTTTCCATAGTTTTGTCGACATTTCTCCTTGTCATCCAGTCTTGCTGTTTGCCTCCCTTTGTTGTTGTAAGTTTTGTAACTTTTTTATTTATTAAAAACTCGTTCTCTGACTCTGGCTGCATTTGGGTCCTGCCTCTTCACACCATGACACTGTCAGATTGTCATTTCTCTATGGAACTACAAAAATGGCTGACCTGGGGGAGAGTGGAAGTTCTACAGCCTTCAGGGGCCAGATTATGCAGCACCTCCAACTGGATTTAAAGAGATTGCACCAAAACGACTTATTATCTAGACTCCTCAGAACAGGAGTGGAAGAGGAGCCTGTTGAGCAACAATATTGCGGCATTTAGACCTAAGAATTACAGTTCCACTTTATATGAACCATAACTGAGTGATTTAGATGTAAAAAGAAAAATGTAAAAAAGCATGATAGGTCCACTTTAAATTGAGCTAAGGTGTATAAATTAATTTCCAAAGTCCGATTGCATTCGGACTAAGGTGATATTCAAATTTATCTTGCTGCAAGTAAAATCACTGACAGTTAACAGCTAGTGTCTTAACATTTTACATGTTTGTGAATTTCTGCACATGCATACCAAGATTCCACTGGCTCATAGATCTGACTTGTGTTTTTACATATTTTTAAAATACGTTGATGCCCTGAATGTCATACATTTTATAATAAACTGTTGAATGTTTGAAAATGTTGACAATTCATTTTTACTTCAGAATGTACCACGTATAATCCCTACATATACATTGTTTAGAACATAATATACTATAAAACTGATGCATTGTTCCAATTAACAGCAGCAAAGCAACAGCTACAGTCTGCATTCATATTTATCATATTTTGTGAAAGTATCATTTACTCTTAGATTGGCACAATGTGCATTCTGTGACAGTAAAAAAAAAAAAAGATTTGCTTGCACCAAGTGAAATTTGATGATAGCAATTTAAAGTATCAGAAAAGAGAGAAACATGACCGCTATCTTTAAAGTGACAGAAAAGATCTCATGGAGGTTGACAATTTTCCGCATGTGGTTGAGATGAAATATGGAAAGCAAGATAAAAAGCATAAGAATATGTTGAAAAAAAGAAACTATGAAGGAACTTGGCTGGTAAACAATAGCTGCTTTCACGTGTGCAAAATATGATCCGAATGAGTGTAATCGGGTCAGATTAATCCGAACGGCATATTTACATGAAGCATTTTTTTTTCTAATCAGGTTTTTATTCCGATTACTTGTGTCCATGTAATCGCAAAAAAAAAAAAATCAGAGTTTTGGCAATGTTAAACACCGAGCTAACACACCCTCTCATATATTTCTGTGTTTATTCACTCTTCAGGTTTTCAGAAATCCCTGCGTGGCGTCTTCCTCGAAACACATTTGCCTAGAAAACACATGAAGGCTTACCTGGCTGACAACTTCCTGGTTTGAATTTGCCTACGCCTGTGTTGCCTGTGTGCAACAATGTTTTGCATAAAATAGCCCCAGAAGGAAAGTTTATTTCAGATTAAACCTCCTGTCTTTTTAAAGGTAATCTGTTCCTATTCCACTCCATAGAGCAATGTTAATAGAGAGGATAATGTTCAGAATCTTGTTTCCCTCCAGTCAGTTACTTCTTTTTGGCTCAGGTCTTTATTCACCACAACAAAAGGAATTCTGCAGACACAGACCCAATTCATCACTCTTTATACACCCGCTATCATAGGGTTTGCATATGCCAATGATCTTCACTGCCGTGTTGGCCAGAGCTTCAGCTCTTCGTAGATTCTTCCATGGCAAATTCTCCTTGAGGTCAGAGTAAAAGCGATTCAATAACTCAGATGATATGACTGACAAGAACATGAGGCCTTGTTCTTGAACATTTACTTACTGGGGAGCACCCTGAGGTGATGGACCCCAATTGGGTCCATCACCTGCAGAGAGGAACGGTATGACCAGGTGCCATGTATGATGAGTTGCAGCTGTGACTGCGAGCCTTGGGGTGCTAATTATCTGCAGCATGTCATTTTGGAGGAGCATTGGGTGAAACATGGATAGCACATAAAACTTTGATTGCTGTACACAAGAAAATTGACTGTGACTGATAAAGATTAACCCAAATTTAGACTAACAGGTTGTCAGAGATAACTGATACCTATCCCATTAGGAAACTTCTTATAAAGGGAATTTGGGATTGAATTGGGAACATCACAAATCAGATTTACACATTTTAAATTTACATACATGTCAATGTGTTTTATACTAATTTGTGGAGACATGCTACTAAAATATTCATACTATTCCTGTATTTCTTATTTTAAATCAGTAATAAAACAGGTAGTGAAGATGATTCTTCAAACAGAGGACTCAGTGGATCTGAATGATGCTGTGTCCATAAGAGTCATCCTGACAGAGATCATTTTAATTTGAAACACTGTTTGGTCACAAACGGTTACATCTCATATCATAAAAAATAGAAGCTGATCTCAATTCAATTTAATTCAATTCAGTTTATTTATATAGCGCCGTTTCACAACAGATGTCATCTCAAGGCACTTTACAAGAAGAGTAATTACAATACAATGTTTAATTTAGAAATTAGAGAACCACAGAAGATTGCGTCGTGTAATTCTCAGCAATCCCTCACACTGAGCAAGCACGAAGCGACAGTGTGAAGGAAAGGAACATTTAACAGGAAGAAACCTCCGGCAGAACCAGGCTCAGCACAAGCGGTTATCTGCCGAGACCGTCTGTGGCTTGGAGAACGCAGCAGAGACACAGAAAGAGCAACAGAACTGATGCAGAAGTTTGTTGCAGGACGTGGAGAACTTTCCGTCACTGCAATGCCATCTTAGTCAGGGTCGTCAAGCAGGGCGGGTCAGGATCACCTACTGTAGTAAGAGACTATTCTTTACATTTGTATTTTCTGAAATGGCTTCTAATTTTGTCCCACAGCTCCAGAACAGATTACAGGAGACCAGAGTGAGTGGAGTTACACTGAAGTGGAGAGAACAATCTGATGGAAACATCTTAAAAAGGAAAAGAAGACAAACATATAAACTCTGAATGCTTTATTTTAGGCTAAAATCAATTATTGTAACTGTGTGAAAAACCTCCAAATGATGTGAAAACAGTCTGTACTTAATCTGCAAGTGAGTTTGAGCATCATAAATATTTGTGGTGGTGGTGATGATGGTGTATGGCTCTGTTATAAAAGAGAAAAAAGTATTTTCTGTCATAATTTATAGGTCTTTTGTGTTTTGGTTTTCTTATTTGTCTGCTGCTGAATCATTTCAGGATTGTTTATTATAGTCAGTAACATGTGGCCATTTTCAATTCTTTATCATAGTCATTAGGTCTTTCCATGTTGTGTGTGTATTCCTTTGTGTTAACTTTATTCTTGTGTTCTTTCCTCTATGCATTTGGGTTTATTCTTTATTGTCTCCACGTTTGAACTCATTATAGCCAAATGAATCCTCAAACCTAGACTCATGATTAATACAACTGTATTAATCTCCTATAACAAATTGAATAGTATGATATACTGATTATATATCATTTTTATGTCACTAATGGGGTTTTGTTATTTTAGAAAAATAGTCAGAAACATCACCTGGCTGTCGTGTAAGGGTCAGCAAGTGGATATATATATACATCAAGATTGAAGTTTTTGACCTATATGAAGATCACTACTGAGAACTGCATCCAAATAATGAAACATAGAGGAGGCAGTATCATGCTTTATAAACGTTGGTTGTCAACAGAAAATGCATGAAGATCTCATCTTTCAGATATGAAAACCTGCCAATAATAATACCTCCCTGAGGGCATGTGGCTGTAACTCTAAATGCAAGAAGCCTAACTGCCCAAACACTGGAAAGTGCTACACATGACAGTCACATATGACAAGATATATATGGACATCTATTTGAGTTTTTTTAGCAATGATTACTCCTGGACATTCTTTTTTATAGGTTTATGAATAAAACTAACACAGTGAATGAACTGGAAGATCAATTCAATTCAGTTCGTTTATATAGCGCCAAATCAAAACTGATGTCATCTCAAGGTACTTTACTTAAAAAAAAGTCATTTCAATACAGTTATACAAACATTCCAATCTGTTAAAAGTTTTCTATGTAAGGATTCCCAGCAGATTGTGTTTATTCACTGATGTGAGGTTGTGCACCGACGCACGTGACTTGATGCCCACTTGATGCTTAGGTACTATAGACTTTGCATGTAATCTAGCTGCCCCGCTGCCTGGACGTGCTGACCGGTGTGAACGTGTCTTAAGCCCTGTATTATCTTAAGCGGCCACAACTAAAGCCACTTCAATCATTTTACATTTGCTTCCTGTTTCTGCTGAGGGCTGGGAGGATAAATTCGAGACAACACAAAGATAATGGCAGCAACAGCTTCCTCAGTGGTTTCTTGGTGGAGATCATTTTCATTAAACATAGACGCATGGGGCCAGGAGGATTTGGTGTGAAAAAGAAAATACACAAATGCACATTGTTAACAGCAACTGTTCCATATTCATTTTACATGATGTTGCTTCTTAATTTTGCACATGAATACCAAGGTTCTACTGGCTTATAGATCTGACCATTTTTACATATTTTCAAATAAGATGCTGCCTCAAAAGTAATATATTCTACAATATACTGTTAAATGATTGTAGTTTTTAACAATCCATTCTTACTTCAGAATGTACTACCTATACTCCCTACAGACACATTGTTTAGAACATAATATACTCTCAAACTAAGGCATTGTTCTAATGAACAGCAGCAGTCAAGGCAACATCTATCGTCTGGATTCATACGTATGTTATTTTGTGGGGGTATATGAAAAACGGCACAATGCACCTTTTGTGACGGCAAAATACAGATTTGCATGCACCAACTTAAATTAGGCAATAGCAGTTTAAAGCATCAGGAGACGGAGAACATCTTTAAAGTGATAGAAAAGGTCTGATGGGGGATGAAATATTCAAAGCAAGGGATCAGAATATGAAGAAAAACAGGAACTATAGAGGAAGTTAATGGTCAGATGGAGCAAATAAAATCAGAGTTTTGGCAAAATGTTACACAAAGATAACCTATCTGTAATGGCTTTTAGATAGGGATATTGTAATTTGAAGGAGGCAAATGCCATTTCTGTTGTACTTTATTTTGTAATCTCCGCTTAAAGGAAATGTATTTTATTTTGAAGGACATGTTTGGTTACCTGAACGGAAGTACACAAGAAACCCGGATAAAGTAAAAAGAAAATCACGGTGAAATATAAAGTTAAAGGTTTTAGCACTGGTCAGAAAGGAGCAACAAGGTAACGAAATGTGTTATTGTGTTTAGAAAGGGTGTCTGCTTGTTTCTTATAAATATAAGGTATCGTAATTTGTTCTTTTGTTTGTGTGCCAATTTAGCTCTTACGTTGGTTGAAGCTTCAAAACAAAACAGACACAATTCAAATAAAGGAAGCAGCTAAAACCATCAGTAAGGCTCATCTTTGTCTGACTGGGAGCTACAGTAAGAGCTTGAGCATTCGGCACGTTATTCCACCACGAAGGCTTGACGTGCAGTTACAACGAACGGACAGCAGAGGGCAGAGACTTCTCTAATGGAAAACCATGGCAGACTGTAAAAGAACACAGGATTCATCCAGCTCTTCTGTGAGTACAGAAAGCCTTGAAAAACATTGTGCTGATCCAGAAATTGAGAAATGCAATGACAAGCCACTCAATGAAAGCACAAATATAAGCATAGAGAAGGAATTGGACAAATCAGTTAAACACAAAGAAAAGGTAAAAGATTTGCAGGCAGAAACCCACACTATGCCAGAGCAACTACGTCGTTCTGAGCGCACTAAAATGCCGACAGAAAAAATGATTTCCTACCAAAAAGAAGAACTAGACAAAAAAGAAAAAAGGCTGATCAGCTTATATGAACAGTGGAAAAAGATTGCCAGAAAAACCAGAGAAAAATTAAAAGCAGACATTACAGAAGCGGATATGTCAGCACTTGCAGATAATTTAGAAAAAAGAAAAAATGACATAACAGAACTTTACACTGAAATAAGAAATCAGGTCACTCCACCACCAGATTTGAGAAGAAAAATCGACGCTTGCGAAGCTGTGACCCGAGACATCATTAAAGTAATCCATGAGAGAATAACAGGAATAGATGGAGATTTTGAAGCTGAATATGAGCAACATCGTCTTAGAGAGTTACTAGATAGAGACTATGCGTACTCCATTTATGGTTCTACTGCTGCTCGGTCCCACATCTCATATCGCTCTTCAACTTCCCATACTATAGCTAAAAGAGCAGATCTTGCTGCAGAGGTGGCGGCAAAAGAAACTGAGTACAGAATAGTACAAGAGGAAAGAAAACAGAAGGAAAAAATAGAAGCTCTAGAAGAACAACAGAGAAAAGAACTCGAAAAGCAAAAAGCTGAACTCGATCGCCTGCATGCTGAAAAGGAAATGGAGACAGCTCGGGCCAGACTTCAAGCCTATGATAGAGAGATAAAACAGATGACTGACCCACACCATGATCAATTGAACCAGAGTCCTACACCTCAAATGTCTTCACAGCATTCTTCTCATGCAGCAGTGTTATCCACCCCAGTTACTGTGAGTGAACTGACTCAAGCCCTTCAGGATAACATAACAATAAATAGGCTTCCTATCCCACAACCAACAGTATTTGAAGGAGAACCTCTTCACTTTATCGAATGGAAAAAATCCTTCATGTCACTGATTGGCCAAAAGGCAATTCCTGCAGCAGACAAGCTATATTATCTGAAAAGGTACGTCAGTGGCTCAGCTCTCAAATGTTTAGAAGGAACCTTCTTCAGAAATGATGAATTAGCATATCAGGATGCCTGGAAAAAACTCGACCAACGATATGGCCAGACATTTTTGATTCAAAGAGCCTTCAGAGAGAAATTGACAAGCTGGCCAAAAATACACAGTAAGGACGCAGAAGGACTCAGAAGTTTTGCTGACTTCATAAGCGCCTGTGATTCAGCGATGCACCATGTTAAAGGCCTTGAAATATTAAATGATTGTGAAGAAAATCAAAAACTGACACAAAAGCTACCTGACTGGACAGCTGCCAGATGGAATCGCCAGGTTACAAAAGCACTAATGAATGATCAAGAATTTCCAAAGCTGAGTGAATTTGCTGCATTTCTACAAGAGGAAGCAGAAGTAGCCTGTAACCCTGTTACTTCAATCCATGCGCTTCGTGCCTCTGAGAAACCAGAAAAGCTTCGGATTGTTTTCGATTGTTCAGCAAAGCACAAAGGAACCAGCCTGAACGAGCATCTGCTCCCTGGTCCAGATATGATAAATAATCTTACAGGTGTCCTGATACGCTTTCGACAACATGAAATTGCCTTGATGTGTGACATTGAAAAGATGTTCCATCAATTCAAAGTATCACAATGCGATCGTGATTACCTCCGCTTCCTATGGTGGAAAAATGGAGACGTGCACAAACAGCCTCAAGAATACAGAATGACTGTACATCTTTTTGGAGCTGTTTCTTCTCCTGGATGTGCCAACTATGGCTTAAAAAATCTTGCCAAAGAAAACAGTGAGACATATCCATTAGGAGCACAGTTCATTGCGAGAGATTTTTATGTGGATGATGGAGTCGCAAGTGTGGAGACAACAGAAAAGGGCATTCAGCTGGCTCAAGAAGCACGCGCAGTGTGTGCTGAGGGTGGTCTGCGACTACACAAGTTTGTGTCAAACAGTACTGCAGTGCTTAACAGTATACCGTCATCAGAACGTGCATTGAACATCGAATCAAAGAACATGGCTTTAAATGAAATAAACACAGAGCGAGCACTTGGTATCCATTGGTGCATAGATAAGGACTGCTTCACTTTCAACATTTCACTGAAAAATCAGCCCTACACAAGGAGAGGAATGTTATCTACAGTCGCATCCATTTATGATCCATTAGGATTTGTAGCCCCATTCCTTCTTAAAGGAAAATCCATGTTGCAAAACATGTGCAGACAGGGAACAGGTTGGGATGAGGCGCTGCCCCAAGATCTGACACCTCAATGGGAACAATGGAAGGAAGATCTCACTAACCTGGAGAAAGTGCTAATATCCAGGTGTTACAAGCCTGCATCATTCGGAAAGGTGGTTAAAAGAGAAATTCAACATTTCTCAGACGCTAGCGAGACTGGATATGGGCAGTGCTCATACTTAAGACTCACAAATGAAAAAGGAAACATTCACTGTGTGTTTATTATCGGAAAATCACGAGTGTCTCCCAGAAAGCTCACCACCATTCCACGGCTAGAATTAACAGCAGCCACGGTCTCTGTGACAGTGAGTGAAATGCTCAGAGAAGAGCTACCATATAAAGAAGTGGAAGAATTCTTCTGGACAGATTCTAAGGTTGTGTTAGGGTATATAAACAATGAAGCAAGACGTTTTCACACCTTTGTGGCAAACAGGGTGCAAAAGATAAGAAACAGCACAAATCCAAAGCAGTGGGGTTATGTTTCCTCAATAGATAACCCAGCAGACATTGCCTCAAGAGGTGCAACTGTGGATGAGCTGCTATCATCCAAATGGCTCAAAGGACCTACCTTTTTGTGGGAAAAAGAAATCCTCTTCCCTAAAAAGGAAATAGTGGAACTCTCTGTCGGGGACCCAGAAATTAAAAGGGTACAGACATTACACACTAATGCTGCTGCACACTTCTGTCTTGCAGACCGTCTAATAAAGTTTTCCTCTTGGAGTCGGGCCGTCAGTGCTATTGCACGTCTCAGAAGACGACTCCTAAAAGACAAATCCACCACTCATTCCACTGCAAAGGAAAAACAAGAGGCAGAGATGGTTATTATTAAAGATCTCCAAAAACAAGAATATCAGGAAGAGATAAAAACTCTGAGCAAAGGAAAACCTCTCCCACACAACAACAAACTACATCACCTGGATCCCTTTCTGGACACCAAGGGTGTGATTAAGGTGGGAGGAAGACTGAACAGCTCAACTATGCCTGCTTTATTCAAACATCCAACTGTTATTCCTGGACGTCATCATGTTGCGAAATTAATCATTGGTCATTTCCATGAAAAGGTTAAACACCAGGGCAAAGGCTTCACTATGAATGAAATCCGAGCTAATGGATTTTGGATTTCAGGACTAAGTCAGTGTGTCACTTCCTACATCCGCCAATGTGTTTTCTGCAGGAAGCTGAGGAGACCTGTGGAACGTCAGAGAATGAGTGATCTACCAACAACACGGATGGAACCATCTCCTCCTTTCACAAACTGTGGGATGGACTGTTTTGGACCTTTCCTGACAAAAAATGGACGAAAACAACACAAGAGATACGGTCTGATCTTCACCTGCTTCAGCTCTCGTGCAATCCATCTAGAGATGTTAGATGATCTATCCACAGATGCATTTATTAATGGTCTGCGCTGCTTCATTGCACTGAGAGGCTCAGTAAAGCAAATTAATTGTGATCAAGGCACCAATTTCGTGGGTGCAAAAAATGAACTGAATGCTGCTCTACTGGAAGTTGATTCAGATAGATTGACAGCTTTTCTTTCTGAAAAACAGTGCGAATTCATCTTCAATGCACCTCATGCAAGCCATGCTGGAGGAGTATGGGAGCGACACATAAGAACTGTAAGGAATGTTCTCAACGCCACTTTTGCACTTTCCCCGGGCAGTCTCAACGATGCTTCTCTGCGAACCATCCTATATGAAGCTGCAGCCGTCGTGAACAACCGTCCTCTCACAACAGACAATTTGAGTGATCCAAACAGTTTGGAACCTCTCACTCCTAATCACCTCATCACTTTAAAGGCCACAACTGCCCTACCCCCTCCAGGCAACTTCATAAGAGAGGATTTGTATGGAAGGAAAAGATGGCGTCAGGTGCAGTACATGGTTGAACAGTTCTGGAGTCGCTGGAGGAAGGAGTATCTTCATAGCCTAATGCTCAGACAACGCTGGCATACACCTAAGAGAAACATCAAGGTTGGTGATATTGTGATAGACACAGAAGAAATCCAGCCCAGATCAACATGGCGACTGGGAAGAGTTTCAGAGACTTTCACAGATAAGGATGGACTTGTTAGAAGAGTTAAAGTTATTTTGGCAGATAAAAATCTGAACAACAAGGGTCAACGCATCAACAGATTTTCTGTAGTTGTGAGACCAATTCAGAAGTTAGTTCTGCTATTAGAGATGCCATAAGTATATTGAAGCTCTTAAAGCTCATGTTATTCATTGTTCTACAGTAAAAAAGAAAAATTATTTGTTTTATTTTACAAAACCTTCATAATTTTGGTGGGAGTGTAATGGCTGTTAGATAGGGATATTGTAATTTGAAGGAGGCAAATGCCATTTCTTTTGTACTTTATTTTGTAATCTCCGCTTAAAGGAAATGTATTTTATTTTGAAGGACATGTTTGGTTACCTGAACGGAAGTACACAAGAAACCCGGATAAAGTAAAAAGAAAATCACGGTGAAATATAAAGTTAAAGGTTTTAGCACTGGTCAGAAAGGAGCAACAAGGTAACGAAATGTGTTATTGTGTTTAGAAAGGGTGTCTGCTTGTTTCTTATAAATATAAGGTATCGTAATTTGTTCTTTTGTTTGTGTGCCAATTCAGCTCTTACGTTGGTTGAAGCTTCAAAACAAAACAGACACAATTCAAATAAAGGAAGTAGCTAAAACCATCAGTAAGGCTCATCTTTGTCTGACTGGGAGCTACAGTTGATTTTTCTTTTTGCATGCCTTTACAATACCCTTTGTGATCCATGGCTTGTCCATTTTGTTTTCGTTTATAGTTACAGATCTCAAAGGACAGTGTTTATTATAAAGTGAAGTTAGGACGGACAAAAATACTTCAAAGGCTTTATCAGGGTGATCTGAAGCATAAACATCATCCCAAGTTTGTAAGTTTAGATCAGATTTAAGAGCTGCAATGGATTCTGGTGTACGGTGTCTAATCATTTAAATTTTTTTACTTTTCGAAATTGAGGATTTAACGTTTTGAGAAAGCTGATAGAAAATACTAAATACTGGTAAATGATCACTTATGTCGTTTATAAGTACTCCAGAAGTAATTTGGCTGCCTAACTGATTTGTAAATATGTTGTCTATTAGTGTAGCTGTGTCATGTGAATCTGGTTGGCTTGAGAATAAGCGGAAATAGATTTTTGCTGAAAATGGCAGAGATAAAGTCTGTGGTTTTAACATTCCCATGTGGATTCAGAAGATTGATATTGAAATCACCACACACTATGTGTACTTTGTTTGTGCTACCAAACAAAGGATGTACCATTTAGTTAAATTTATCAAGGCATGATCCAGGAGCTCGATACATGCAGCTTAGAATGATATTTTTAGACTTATTTAAGTTGACTTCAACAGTTAGACACTCGACAACATCCTCAACAGCTATAGTTTTAGCATCAATCACATCACATCTCAGCTCAGAGTCCACATACAATGCAACTCCACCACCTTTTTTATGTGTTCTATTTAATGTGAATAATTTATAGCCCTCCATTTCTACATTATAGCCCTTCTCTGTATCCAACAATGTTTCAGAAATAGCTATTACACTGAATTTCTTAAATTGTCTAAGATACCCTCTAATGTTATTATAGTTTTTGTATAAACTCCTGCTATTAAAATGGATTACTGTGAAAGCATCTTCAACATTTATACTCCTAAATTGTTCATCCGTACAGTATTTACAATCATGGCTTATATTATTAAAAAAGTCGTTATCTGGATCTAAGTCAATACCAAACTCATTTGATTTGTAATTAGAAGTCTCATGTGTCTTTAAATGTATTTGTTCATACTTAGTTAAACGTTCACCTATATTATAATTATCAGTGTGATCCAATTCATTTTCATCTGTCCCTTGATGTATGTCCAAAAAGTCTTCTTCACATAGAGCCATCATTTATGTTGGTTACATTTACCACAACTATAAACAATACACTGATATTTACTAATCGTAGCACAGGACATACATTAACAATCAGAGACGGGACAAAGACTGGACAGAGACAGGCACACACACAGGCACACACACGTGTCCAGGTTATTCTAATGCCCATACAGAATATCCCATATTTCCCCAATAATCCGTATTGTCCCTCAAAAGCAGATGAGACACATGTCCTTCCAAATATAAACCACGATCCATCCAAATTGACCATATGCATTCACTCGCAACATCTCCACACAAACGTATCCCCTTCCCATCCTTGGCAAGATGATATTCATACAATTCTTGAAAGTCATGAATGTTGAATACGCACTACTATTTGAATTGTTCAATGTCTTTCATATCTATTACCAGAATAACTCTTGCTTGTTCGGGAGAGGCTCCGTTGAGTTGTATGTAGACTTTGCAGTTCCGCGTCCACGTTGCTCTGATCTTGTTGTTTCTCCTCAATATGCGGGCCTCGCGGGCGATCTCAGTCGTCTTCTTGGTAAGGTGTTCATTTATGTACACCTCCGATCCCTTTAGCTTCCTTCCTTGGCGCAGGACATCAATTTTATGCTTGCGGTTAAAAAAGCGGAGTATGATAGCGGGCTTGGCCTTATCCCTCCGCGGAAGAGTGTGGCACGCCGCTATATTTCTTTCATCAATGCAAATGTCTTTATCCGCTAAGAAGCGCAAAACTTGTCTTTCCAAAGTCTGCAGGTCTTCGGTTTCCGCGTCTTCTGTGACACTTCTTCCGTTCGCCACAGCTCTGGAATACGAGCGCGGTTTAACACAGAGACCGGTAATAATTAAATCTTCCATTCGGGTATATTGCTCTAGATTGTCGATCCTCTTCTCCATTTCACAGATGGTTTTGTCTTTTTCCATGATCAAATCTTTTAATTGCTTCACTTCGCTTACAAGTTGAGTGAGTTTAATCAGCTGTTCCGTGACTTTTGACATCTCCGCTGTCAGCGTGTTCAGTGACTTGCGTATATCTTCCACGTCTTCTTCCAATTGAGTCATTTTTTTCGGAGGAGGCATCTTTGAGTTCTCTTGTCTAACCTGGTTGTTTGTGCGTTATTCCAAGTTAGTTGAATGATGATGAGGTAGATTTACAATAATCTCTCAGGAGCAGCAAACTGCAAGGCGCTGCCATCTTGGATGTGTCTTCACGTGATTCAAAGATCACTGTTGATCT